>CM036544.1:14244603-14527103 GCA_020745685.1 Tautogolabrus adspersus
TGAAATTCATTCCTGTCATCAACACAACTGAAAATTTGCTCTGTAGTTGAAGTATGTATTTTTAAAGGATGCAGCTTGCTTTTTGCTGAGATTGATGACTTAAAGGCTTTTAAAATACAATTATAAATGCAATAAAAGGGGCGCCGGTAAGCCTAGTGGTTAGTGTGCTTGCCCTATATACAGAGGCTGGAGTCCTGCAGGGGGGCAGTCCGGGCTCGAATCCGACCTGTGGCTCCTTTCCCCCATGTCATTCCCCACTTTCTCTCTCCTCAATTTCTGACTATATCCACTGTCCTGTCTCTAAACAAAGACATAAAAAAATAAACCCGTTAACAAATGCAATAAAGACAACAGCTACAACTGTGCTACCACACACACTCACAATCTCAGTATTAGTGCCGCCACACACACACAGACCTCCCCCTGCTTCCACTCCACTGAGAGTGCAGTTGAGAGTTGTCAGGGCAACAAACGGGCGGACGGAGAGCAGGATGAAGGAGTGGGAAGAGTGAGCTCTGAACTTTAGGAACAAACTGCCGTCACACTGAGTCTTTCCCTCTCACTGTCTGTTCATCAGTCGTCTCTCCACTCATCCACAAACCACCAGAGGCTCTCAATTTCTCTCTTCTCCTCAGTTTTCTCTCTCCGTCTGCGCTGTCATCTTCTGTTCGGACTATTTTTATCAAAGCTGTGCGTTAGTGTACGTCCTTCCTCTCCTTACCTCAAGTGACTTTAGCTTTCCATTATTATTTTATACTCAAGCTTTTTTCTCTATAATGCTTTTATCCAGCTTCCTCCATTAAGTAATTCTGTAGAGGGAATATTGAACACATGCATTAACCCCTTTTGTCAGGTGAACTATCAGACCTCCATCCTTTTACACCCTAAAATTGAAGCTTTATTTCCAAACCCTTTTAAGGTATTCTGTACAGTTTTTCCCCACAAACGTAAAGGTGGAGTTATGATAGAAATGTTTTCCCAACCAAACTGCACACATTTGTATTCACACCTCACATTTCCAGACTCTATTATGCTGTTTGTGTGCGTAGGAAGTGTTTTCGCCTGGAGGAGCCACATCCCCATTTGCAGTATTTTTAATTTCATGTTTCAATAACACTTTTGGGAGGGATGTGGGGGGATCTAGCAGGGTTTCAGGGGGGGAAAAGTGTTATTCTCTTTTGAGTGTGATATCTGTCTGCAAACGTGCCTATGAATAATTCAGTGGATTTAAATTAAATTCTAATCCTGATTCTTCTTTGATTCAGCTCGATTACCCCGCCTCTCTAACTTCCTTTCTCTGTTCAGGGAAATGTTTGGTTGATCCTCCACACTTGGACAAACACAAAATTAAATGTATCAAATTGTATAAATTAAAAACGGCAGGCATACATAGAGATCCAAATGAGCGATAGACAGGAGCAGGTCACTGAACGTTGAAGCTGATTCTTAAGACACAATAAGATTCTAAAGTCTTTTTAATGCATGGTGAAATGCTAGTTGGCTGTTTGAATTATGAGATGATTGAAAAGTGCATCAAAGCTCGTAATTACTTTCCCTTAAATATACAAGTATGCATGTATGCAGGCTGACTTTTAAGAATACTGTGTGCAACTGTACTGCAACAAATGTGTTGAGTTTCATTTTGGCGGAAAAATACTGACACCCTCGCAATTTAGATTTAAATTATAAAGTTAGGCCCTCAATTTCTTAGGGCTCTAAAGTGATCATATCGTCATTCCCCTTTAAACCGTTGAGCAACCCAATGCCTACCCTTAACCTGTACCAATGACTGTGCCTTCTAGTTGAGCGTCTTTATTATTCTTCTAATTTATTTTATTGATGCTTTGTCTGTTAGCCTGTTTCTTATGTCTTCTTTTCCGTCTCTCTTTCCTTTCCTGGTAAGTTTACTGTATTTGTGTCATGTTGTTCTTTGAAAGAAAAGAAAAAATATCCAATACATTTGGAAAAAAATTAAGTTATGGTTGGAAATCACATCAAATAGGCTCCATGTCTTTAGAAAAACAAGTTCAATTAAAAATTCAAAAGTACCAAGGCAATCTTTTTCTAATGAGGGTGGGAATCACAGGTTAACTCATGATATGATACCATACACGAAACATAATGAATAATGATGTGCCATACTCAAAGACAGGGTCTTCTCAGACTAACAGGAAAAACTATAAGATATGATTAATCAAAAACTTTCCCAAATGTCTTAACTGTAAAAGCCAACAGAAATCTAAATCAAACCTAAAGTCATATAAAAATAAGTCAACATAACAGTCAGAAGCTTTTTACTCGGCTGTTACAGTTTGGTAACAAAAAATGTGGCAATCCTTCAAATCTTTTCAGTCTCTAGGGCAGAGTTTCAAAAAAGATGTCCATGGGTTATTGAAAACCGTATCCTCTAAGCCTGGAAAAATAAACATTAACCCAAAAGGCAGATGGTGCACACACTTCCAGATACGAATGAAAATGTTCTTGTGTGTGATGAAGTGTACGTTGTTGAGCTTGCATTTTTAAACCGACCCCCCCCTTTGTGACAGGAAGTACATTAGCCTACTCTGCTGTTTCATATACACTGACAGCTTTAGCAGAACAGAAAAGATGCCAATCTGACAGACTGTGACAGGACCACTGCCCTAGTTTGTCGCTTGAAGAGGCTCATGTGTGTGTATGTGTGTAGTTGAATGCTTACAGTGGTTGAACTGTGACTCCCAGTCACATCCATACACTAGTTTTCTTTAATAAACTTCATCCACCAGTATGCCAGCTACTCATCAGGGGCAAAGAGCAACAAACACATACACACATGCAACCATATCAACTATAACACACACACAGAAGCACAAACAAACCAGAGACCTTGAGGATTCAGAGTGATACGCCTCCGCACAAGCTTCAACTGTGACGCATCTCGCCATTCATTTAAAGAAGTGGCTTAAAAAAAGCTTGTGAAGTGAAAAGAGTGAATGAGGAGTGAAAGATAAAACCTTTTTTAATAAGACAGGATGGCTTATTCTCAAGAAGTGTCAAACACCTTTTTTGTGTTTTAAAGTCTCCCTGCATGTGCTTCTTTTTTGCCTTTTTTCTTAACCTTTTTTGTGCTTTGTTAGTTATTTGACATTTCTGCTGATGGCCCAAGCTCACACACACTCACACACACAGGCCTGTCACACAATGGTTGGTCACAGGAGGGTAAATTTGCTGGGGATCTCAGAAGTGAGCTGCAACAGTGGAGACGGTTAGCAAATCACATGTCAGATAAAAGTGTGCGCTGACATGTCTGGCACTGTGGGTAAACACTGATATAACATATACAAACACAACAACCATGGTTGTCTGTCTAGCTGTGTGTCTGTCCGCCCTGCTGCCCCTGTCAATCAAAGTTAAACCAATTTTCCCTGAAATGGACACCATCAAACAGGGAGAAGAAGGAATCCTTACTAGCTAGCTAAAAGTTGAAGCTAAAAGGATAACATACTGTTGGAAAATGTGACTAGCAAAACACTTGTTAGCCCAACTCTCTTTTCTGCTTTCTTTTTTAAGACGTTTATATTTGAGCTGCAACCTGACCGAGGGCTCTTGTCTCACGCTGAATTAGCTCTCATTACTGACAATAAACTAAAGGTTTACACTGATGGTGAAGTGAGACAAGTTAAACAGATATGCATGAATCAGCACAGCACCTGATTCTGTTTTTCTGCCTCGTCATGTCGGAGTCTGTTGACATTTTCTTTTTCCATTCAGCAGTCTTTGCACCACCATATCTCGTAGCCTCTTCTGCTATGTGTTTACTTCATGTGTCATCTTCAGTTCTGTAGATTGCTCTGTCAAAGCTTGAAGTTTTGCGTCTTTTAACCTCTTTCCTCTGTTGTTATACTCTCCTTTCTCTTTTCCTCACAGTATACACACCAACGTCAAATAAACCGAACTTCTTTCTGCAGATTGATATGATAACAGTCTGTGCTTAAAGCAGCGTCCCCTAGCAACCGTGTTCTTTTTTTCTTCTTAACAACTGTGATATCAAGGGATAGCGGACCGTTATGCGTAACTGGCCAATCAGAATCGAGTATTTAGTAATACCTTCTTATAATATACCTAGTTCACAGTAGTTCATTAGTAGAGAAAAGATGGTAGCACTGGTCAGCAAACATAATTTATCTGCCTCTGACCCAAATCCTCGGCTGTTTGTTTATAAAGCTGGTGAAATCAGCCTTTCACAGCCGCTGCATGAGCCAAGCCCGCAGAGCAAACAAGAAGAGAAAAACTGGAGGGAGAGGTAGGGAAACAACCAAATTCAATTTAGCAATATTAAAGGTCAGGACGGAGGGATGCAGGGCTGGGAGTGAGGAGGAGGAGTGGGAGGAAGAGAAGAGGAATTGGAGCGTATGTGTGTGTGTTCAAGTGGCGGGGTAGAAAATGGTCAAGGCCCAGTGATCAGTGATTTGACCAGCAGTTAAGGGCTTGTTTGGAGGGGGAAGGGGTCAGCAGACATGGTGGGGGCCCTTTTATACTAAAACTTCACTACAGCCGTCATACAACAGACACAGAGGGGCTTTTTTTGACATTAATGAACTCAGAAATCATTCAAGCCTGTAAACCTAAACCTGACTGCTCAGTAGTTTAAGCCGTTAAAGGCACATGTTGACTTTAATAGTAGAAAATTAAATAATTTGATAAGGTGTAATACTTTGTATCAATTAAGGGAAGGTCGGTGTGTTTCTCACACAAGCTATAACCAACTATTTGCTATGTCTTCATTTTTACCTACAGCACATTACAGAGGTATTACACTTATCCATAAGACAGTGTAACCATGTAACACAAACACACAAACGTTTAAGCCGATCATTAAGACACTGAGGGTGCTGTTATGGGTTCTCTAAAGCACAGAGAAATTGCTGGGTTACTCTGTTTAGAACAACGTCTGTGTCTTTGTTCTTTTTCCCCCTGCACTCTTTCTTTGTTTCACAGATTCTCTCTCTTGTGGATTTGTAATTCTGTCTTTTATCTGTAATTCCAGTCTCTCTCTTTGTCTCTCCCTCTCTGAGACACACACACACACTGAATCCATGAGGTGAAGCCCTCACAGCAGAATCCTTCTCTGTCACTGAGCTGTATTTATAACCCCATCTATCAGCCAGCGCAGGGAATACGTGACACTATTCTCTGGACCAAGACCACCAAACTGCCCCCCAGCCGTACATTACGATAGCAAGGGTGTACATGTGGACGTGCATGCATGCGCACATACATCATGTGTGCACATGTATGACTTTGGTAAAGCACATATAAGCTCCACCGTGGCTCGAGGTTCCTGTCCAACTGTTACACTGCCACTGGAGGTCAGGAATAGAAAAATAGAGGGAGAGAAAAGAGAAAAAAACAACCAGGGAAAGAGAGAGAGAGAGATGGAGGCCAGGAGGGAGGCTGATAGAAAATAGAAAAAAGGATTACAGTGAAGGAGGTAGAAAAGAAAAACAGGAGGGTGCTCGCGCTTGCTGTCTCTCCCTGATGAGAGCCGAGATCTATATCCTCTTCTGTCCAAGGTCATGGTTGTTACATGGGAGCACGGCAATCTCCAAGACTCACACACATACGCACACTGACACACACTTAATGAGGTATGGTTCTGCCGATAACTACAAGCAACCATTATAGATTAAAGCAATTAAACCAGAGGCCACCTTTGACCCAACATTATACCACAGTCAGGCTCTTGTGTGAATCATAAGAAGAAGGGCACGCTTTACATATGCTTGACTCTGCACTAACTGCTCACCCTCATGTTATCCTTACAGAGCAATACAGTAGTCAAGCCCTCCCCCAAGCACCCTCGGGCCAATCCAATGAAAAGTGTACAGAAGGCCAATTACAGATTACAGTAAACCTCCAGACTTAAATATGAACCACATTATCCCCAAGTTTTGTTCTCTCTTTATAAAGGTTTTTATTGGTGAGAAAAGAATATATCAAGCATGTATTGTGTCAACAAAAACAAGTATTATGATTTTTTTTAAATACACAAAATAAAATAAAAAATAACAGTTATGTAATAGAGGAAATGTACAATGAACAATCTATTAATCTATTGATTAAAGGTTGCATATTATCCTCCTTTTCAACAAGGGGTCTCAGAGGTCCCCAAAACATGTCTGTGAAGTTTTTTGTTAAAAACCAACTCTGATCCTGTATTCCAGCATGCCTATAAACCCCTCAATTTCAGCCCTGCTCAGAACAGACTGTTTCTGTGTCTATAGCTTTAGATACAAGTGAACTGTGTTTGCCTCTCTGGAAGGGGATGTGCCTTGGGCTTTCTTGCACCATGCCCTATTGTTTACAGTGAGGCAGAACAAACACCTAGCTGTGGGAGTGTCACCCACCTGGGGGAGGGGTTACTGCCCTTTGTGACATCACAAATCTCCAAATCTTGTCTATTATTCTTTAAGACGAAACGTCTCATTCTGCTTTATTTTAAAGACCCGAGGTGCTGCTCATTATGGTTCTTGGCCATGGTAAATGTAAACAAAGTCTTTTTAGGCATTGTGTAGTTAATCTCCTTGCCTGACACCGAACCTGTGGCAGCTTAGGCATTAAAATTAACGTTATTCTTGGTGATCTTGTTTGCTTTTATAGGTCATAAAGAGGCATCAGTATTCATTTCATTGTGTTTCATAACCTGTTAAAAACTCCTCACAGGAGCTTTAACGTCCAGATAGATATAAAAACTCAGCCCACTCTTGATCATTAATTCAATTATAAATCCATTAGCACACCGCTCGCAGGCAGAATTTGGACTTAAATCATTAATTCACCTGTATAAGTGCACTCGAATAAACATACACTGGCAGAGGAAGAAAACACAGATTTCAGCTCTATTTGTGCTGCTCCAGTGTGTTTTCTAAGATTGAGGAGGTATATTTAGAGTTGGTGGGAAGACCCAAAAATAGAACATAGTAATGCTCCCCTCCCAAACTGGGGTCTTCATGAGGAGGATGCAAATACAAGGTGGAGTAAAGGTGCAGAAACAAGAACATGAAGAGGAGACCCATGCTGTGTTTCTGTGTTAGAAGGTGGATGAGGACAGCAGGACAAAAAGGAACCGTGGGAGCCCTGCGAGCACCCACCATGCTGTTACATCAGTGTGCCCTCAGGGTGCAGACAGACGGGGTGTTGGGCTCCCTCTGCTGGTGCACAAAAACTCCTCCACTACTCTCCTTCCTCTTTAACAAAGACCTTTAGAGGAGGCTCTTCATCACAACAGCTGAATGAACCCATTTCAATGTAATCTCATGTTCCCCGGTTTGCAGCTAGCAGCAGTTTCAAACATTTCTATCAATTCTCCAAAAAGGTCCACTCTTGCAGCTGTATTTATTGTGAGTGACTATTTGGACGCACATCAATATCTCTGGTAGTAAACTGAGCGTGTTGACAGCTTAACATTGTTTCTCTGCAAATACTATCAGCTCCATCAAAGGGCCTGTGTTCTTAATTGAGCCTTGAGAGCTGTATCTCTCCTTTTTATGACAGCCTCGCTTCTGCTACCAGACAGATTCAGAGGAAGGATTTCCTGGAATAACACGACTACAGTGATGCGTGGGTGGAGAATATGCACACTCATAGACATGCACAAGGTACGCGCGCACACACACACACGCATACATACACGCACACTGGCACAAAAGAGAGCAATCCCTCTGCTAAGCAGGCAGTCACAGCAGGAAAACTGGCAGGCCCGAAAGGTAAAACGCACTACATAGAGTGCGTGGCGGGCAAAAATGGCTTCATTGGATTACTGTCCCATTGGGGCATGCACACACACATACAAACACATACACACACATACACAAGCTGAGCAATGGATTTAAAGGTGCCAATTAGGCCAATAGTCTGACACAGCAGGATAGAGAAATAACCAGAGGATGAAAGAACAAATAAGTCACACACATACACACCTGTTTGGAAGATAAAAAGTGTGTAGACGTGATGAAAAGCCCTCTAACCTAAAAAGTCTGTGGTAAAAATTTTAAGCTGAATATTGTAAACACACAAACAGACAGAAGCCCACCGCCTGCCCGTTTATCTAAATCAACAGTTTCTTCAGCTTCCAGTCAGTTTCATCACTCCTGCCCATTTTAATAAATATTTCAGCAGGTTGTTAGTGTGTCCCTCACATGCGTTGTCTCCCGCTGTTAAAGCTCTCCTCCACTCTCGCTCCCTATCTATCCTCAGGAGCCTCCTTTGTTCTGTGTGAACTCCTCGGGGCTGTGACATACATTCAGCACACAGAAGATATCCCGTGGAAACCTTGTTTGGTCTTGTCAATGTGTGTGTTCAATGAGGATTGTTTACATTTTAAATGTATCCTGTTAATGCTGAAGATGTTATGGGTGTGTGAGTGAGAAAAAGCAGAAAATGTCAATGACAGTCAAAAGAAAGGGATGGAGAGCTGCAGATCAGGACTGAGTGGAGCTTTGGGGAACACTGAATGAAACAATTCACAGAGTGACAATCCAGTCACAGCTGTATCAACTCCAATCAGACAGTCTGGAAGGCAACCATAACCATACAGACGCTTCTTTTTAACTTCAAATACCCAACAAGTTGCTACAGAAACCAATAAAAGTGAATGTGACTTTTGCATGCTGCTCTCTTTAGTGCAACTTCCCATTAAATTAAACAAACCAGCCCTCCATGTTTCAGCCCAGCAAGCGGTCATGAGTAGTTAGTGAGTGAATGCATTGGCTCATTTCAGGCCAAGCATCAATGTTAATACAATAAGTGAGAGACGCTCAGCAGCAGCGTGTGACAAATTTCATATAATTGCTGCCCCTCATTTGCAGACTCAGGCAGTCCTCAACATTTATCAGTGTGTTTAAATACAGATATCTATAATTAAGAAAGATTTTGGCAGAGATGTCAATGTTGTGCGTGCGTAATTATTATTAGTTAGGCTAGTTTAAAGCAAGAAAAATAGTTTCACCGATTAATAAAACGTCAGAAAGTCAAAATGTCCACATCAGGCTCCTCTATCTCCAGCATGGTAGAGCTGCCTATGTATATATGTCATACAAATTTAATGTCAGTGTCCTCGGAATAGAAAAAACGTGACCTACACTGTTTTCCCTCCCTTTCTCTCCGCTTTTCTCAATGCATGATTCATAACCGAGCCGAGCACTTAACGGGAGTCTCCGCCGCCTCGCTCCGCTCCTTCCCGGGCGAGAAGAACCGCGGGATGCCCGGGCTCCCCATACATCCGCCAAACACATAACATACTAAGACAACACACGCACGACCCCGTCAGGACACCCACCTTCATTCTCCGGGTAATTCCGTAAAGCTCGACACGGCGACAACGTTTGAAAAAGTAGAAGCAGGCAGGACAGGAGGGAAAAGGATGGATAGATCCACAGGACGCGTGGTGGTGCCATTTTTCAGGCTGCGCTGCGCCCTCGCTGCATCCCTGTCGGTGGTGTCGAATCGGTGAGCGCAGCCCTGCGATTGAGGAGAGAGAGCAGAGGAGAGGAGAAGGGTGAGAGAGCGAGCGAGCGAGAGAGAGAGGAGGAGACGCTGGGAAGGAGGGACCACAGTCAGCCAAATCCTGTCAATCAGCTGCATAAATCCCGGGTGGTAAAGTGGCCTTTGAAGAGACTCTTCT
The DNA here is from genome assembly GCA_020745685.1 of Tautogolabrus adspersus. Taxonomy (NCBI): domain Eukaryota; kingdom Metazoa; phylum Chordata; class Actinopteri; order Labriformes; family Labridae; genus Tautogolabrus; species Tautogolabrus adspersus. The sequence continues at coordinate 14,254,265 of CM036544.1, forward strand.
CCTCACACGCGGTTATACTGTAAAAGAAATATGTATATATTTCGTCTCATATGGAGTTTAAAAGTATAGTTTTTCTTTTTAATAGTGGCATTTTTTTTTTCTTGCATAAAAAAAGATGTGAATAACACTTCTCGAAGCTTCAAGGACAAAATCAGCATTTTGTATTGTTTTTCCAAAAGCCCTTAAAAGTGAGCTTCAAGAGTGAAGAATATATGTAGGAACATTTTTTAGGATTTGGTGATTTTAGGGACATTCTCATAGTTTTCACTTTTTTTATTTTATATAGCCTATTTTATTAGACAAAAGTTTGGAGACGATAAATGTTGATACTTTGATATGAAAGTTAATATTGAACTCTTATCACAACAAACAGGGACATCTTTAAATACATTCAACAGAAAATTAGGAGCAAATTAAGACAGGTTTACACTTCTGCTTCGAATCTACGCTGTACAGTAATATTAGTCTATACATCAGTGGCCTTAGCTGCTGTGAGCACTTCAGGTTGGTGGGTCTGCGGAGCTCTGCAATACTCCACATATACAACCGCTAGTTGGGGGTGTGATGACTATGCTAGTTATATTGCCAGTGTCCAGTTCCGCCACGTTCTCTGCTTGTTTGAGTACAGGAAACCGTGGCCACTGAAATCGAGCGTATTATGTTCAAGTTTGAGCTGATAAATATTGAGCAGCAGTGGATTATACTGGCTTGTAGTGTTCTTCTGCAGAATTTTAAAAACGGTGATACTGGAAATGTTTTAAATGCAGGAAATACGATGCTACCCAGTTGACCAATTACAGGGCTTGAGCACGACGCAGTTTCTAGTGTAGTTACATTTTTGAGGAAGTGCATGTCAGGCTACATACGTAGGCTTCTGCGTAGGTACAGTGCTACGCGAACCTACGTTGTATGCTACGGCGTATTCGAGGTAGAAGTATAAATCAGGCTGTAGTCAGGCCTTTAACATAGCTTTATTTACATAGCTACTGTATATTTTTACATTTTCAATAGGAAAGGCTCTTGATGATGACAGGTTCCCACTCTGTCCAGGGGGTCCCCGAAATCGGCACAACATAAAAGTTTCTCACAGGAGCTCTAAGCAGGCCAGTACAGACTTGAACTGTATTAACATAGTTGGATAAAATACAGTGAATGAAAATGTTCATGCAATAAACCGATGGATTCACCCAGAACCACATTCTTGGTGAGAACAAACCACAACAAACCTATCCATCTCATTACTGATCCAGAGTTGTTGGGATCTACAGAACAGCCTCGTAACCCCAGTATAAACGGGTCCATCTCACTGCAGAAAATAAACTGTCAATTATTTTGATAGGCAACATGGGCACATGGCAATTACTGGATTAGTGTCAGCTCGGGCTCGCTTCCTTCTGGTTGTTGATTTGGTTCCTGCAGAATCTTTTAACAGCAACAACTGCCATGCACAGCAGATCCCATCAAACACTTTATGGAGATTTATTCAGCCTTTACATGTATTTGACTGCAGTTTGGACAAAAGGAATAATGTGTGAGTATGTGTGTTAATCTCACTGTTGTGTGGCTGGAGCAGACTGTGTTTAAACATGAATAAATAACGTGTGCATACAGTCATGTGAAATGTGCGAGGAGGGGCTGAGAGTGTGCAAGGTCAACCTTTCAATCTTCTTCCTCTTCAATACTGCCTCCTGGCCGAGCTCATGTGGTGAAACCTCTATCCCCTGCAGAGAGAAAATACCTTTAAGAGGGAAGTGTTATCTCTCGCTTAACCATTGGAGTGTGTTTGTGTTCATACAAAGAGTAGTGTGCTTCTCATCCCTCTAGTGCCTCTTCATCGGATTTAACCCATGTGATCATCCGCTGGTTGGGTAACACAAATAGCAACCATTAGTGGGGAAATATGATGCAAACACCTTTAAAGGTTAAACAGTAATTATAAAAATTATCTGACAGCTAATTGAGAGGTAGGTAAATTCTAGTTAGTTTTTAAAAGCAGCTGTTAATAGAGGGTACAATTCAATTTTGGGGGGGCTTTTTTATTTTAGATTCAAATCCAGTGCAGGTCAAATCATTAATTCAACACTTTCAATATTATAGGAAACAATATTATCAGCTGTCTTACACGAGAAGAATGATACCACTTTCATTTCTGTGCTGCAAAAAGCTAATTGGTCTGATTATCTTAGCTTGGCTTAAAGACTAGAAGCAGGGAGAAATAACTCGTCTAGCCCTGTCTGAAAGAAACCAAATCAACCTTTCATCATTGAGTGTAAAATGACTTGGTTCCACTGTTGGCAATATGTCGACTATTTCTGGGTGCAGTTACTTTCCCGAATCCCTGCTTGGTGCTTGGCATATAATGTGTGTGAGATAAAAAGTATTGATAAATGAGGTCAAGGGGGGATGTCAGGTAGATTTGACTGCCATTAAACAGCCAGCTAGCCTTTTCCCCTGTTTTGCTATCTTTGTGCTAAGTTATAGCTACTAACACGGACATCTAACTCTATGCAGACGACTACGTGAACAATGAGAACAAAATACTGAACTATACTTTCACTTTCAATATTACGTTTTCATTTCAGTGCACAGTTTTATATGTAAATCAGGCAAAATCAGAATTGATTATCATTACTAATTTCCTCTTGCTGTCAATGCTCTACACAGCTGATAGAATGGGTTAAACATGATGCCATAGGTCCCTTATACAATAGGATTTTTTCCCCTGCAGCTTACCACTTTGTGATGTAACAACACTGTGATTTATGTGAGGATCATGACCACAATTATATTTACCAAGAGCAACGTTCTTCTATCACGCTTCTGTCCCAAATGAAGCTCCTGAAAGAGCTATAAAGCTGTCAAATATTGGCTGATTTATGCAGAAATTCTTTTTTACACGCTCTCGGCATTGTGTGTAGTTGCACACGCGTGTGTCGGCTTTTGTGTTTTTTCTCGCGTGTGTGTGAAGCAGCCACCTCCACAGATTTGTTAAGGCTCCAATTAGAATGATGATTTGTTCCTTGCAATGGCTTTACTTGGATGACCTAATTTCCTCATTGAGTGTAGCAGGGAAGGAAAAAAAATACTAGTTCCTTTTTTCTTCCCCTCCTTCTCCTTCCTTCCTTTTTCTTTCTTCTCCTTCCTTTCTTCTTCTTCTTCTTCTTCTTCTTCTTCTTCTTCTTCTTCTTCTTCTTCTTCTGCTGCCATGACACTGCATTCATCCGTCCAATGACAAAACATTGCTGTCATGCATTCCAGCAGTGACAGCGTGTCACGGCCCCTTAAACCCTTGTCACTCCCTCCACCACACACGCATGCATGCACCCAAACACAGACACGCACACACACACATCCGGCATGCCTTGTGGAAGAATGGTCTCGCCAGCGTTTGGCACTGCTTTTACATAATGACATTTTGAGGCTGCACACAAACACACACACAGACAGATCCGAGTGACAGTAGCCTACAACCAATATTTAAATTGTGTTCTTTGCTTTTTTTCCTCACATATTTCTGTCTTTTTTTCTTTGTGCTGCTTCCACTAGGAAGTGCTGATCTCTTCCCTGCTCTTTCACTTTAATTTCAAAAAGAATTCCTCTTTCATTCATTCTTCCTCCTCTTTCGACCTCTAGACTGTCACCCCTTCACCCTGCTCGGCCTGGATGGGTCAGCTATTCTCTGGGCCAATCCCAATCTCCACCCTAAAGCCTGAGCACTGAACCCTCTATGGACATTACTGACGTTTGGCTTATAGTGACTGACTCTGTCAATCAATGAGGGGCTCAAAATGTTTAAAGAAATAAGAAACACTATCACAAAATCAAATGTTATCTGGAAACAAGCAATGCCATTCAATAATAGAAGAAAAAACAACACTTGTATGTAATTGTATGTGTGACATATAGATTTGATAATTAACAAAAGTCAGGAAGTGGGCTATTTTATCATCTCAAACGTCTGAGTTGTTTTCTTTTTTCTCACTGTCAATGTATGCTTTGATTACATTTTTAAGAGGCTGGACAACCATGTTCCCCATCACCAATTTTGCATTGAGCTCTGGAAAAATCCCGCTGGAAAGTCTGCAGATTCAGGACTCACACAAACTGCACAAACTCGCAATGAAAGTCTGCATCATGCACTTGATGATTTGACAAGCCTTGAGCCCTGTCCATAGCCCTTTTCACAAATACACTCCTGATATTTTCTGTATAATTTCAGGACATTTTGGTCCTGATACAGTATATTAAAAAAAACACTTTCATGCACTACCCAGGCCCTTTCTCGTAGTAGTGTATGTAGAAGGAGGAGGAAGAGTCTTCCGTTAAAGGGACTCTTTCCATGATAATACCACTACAAAATGTTTAAGGACTTTTTTGGCAATACAAACCCAATGGTAGCAAACCTTATACACATCTAGTGTGAGCAGTAAAGTGTATAAAGCAGACAAACTCTGCTCAACATGAACATCATTACCTCTCACTTTTTCACAACATTTTACCATGGGGCTTGGAGGGAAAAGTTTGTATAAAGTCGGGCTAAACAGATTCTGATATTTACATTCACACATCCACTCAACCCAATAATGGGAAATTTTCAGGAGCGCAGAGCATGTATTAAAGAAGCTTCTGAGTGTGGAGATCAGGATTGGTCCTCTTTGATAATCACCCTTCTTCTCTCCCTCCCTGCCCATATTTGACTCAGAGCTCCTGTCTAAGAAAATAAAAGACTGTAACCAAGCAGAGATGAAACTTAGTTGAGTGGTAGGAGTGTGTACCAATTGTGTGTGTGTGTTGCATGCTTGTGCCATTGACGGCGGGGGCTTGTTTGACAAGGGGCAGAGGTGATGACAGGGTCGTCTGCCTTGCCAGGAACTTCCCCCATAGCCACCACTCTCTATATACACACACACCCTCAGCCCCATTCAGAGCCACTCACTCATGTGGTAATGTCTCTATTGTGACAGCCTGAACGCTTTATGGGCAACAGCTTGGTGCTGGCATTTGGGCAGAGGCATTAGTGTGCATACGAGCATGTGCGTGATTATGTGTGAAAGTGTGTGCGTGTGTGTGCCTTACACTGTGCCTATGTAGAGCTTGAAACAGTTAGACCTTGACTCCTTCGTTAGTAGGAGTCAAGAGAGAGACGAGCTGAGAGTTGTAGGACATTGAATTAGAGGCACTGGAAGTTCCAGGCATCAAGATTAAAGGACAAAACTCCCACAAACATAAAAAAAACTCATATAAAAACACACACATCATTCTTCGTTCTTCGCTCCACTCTTACTTTCATACTTCCAGCGTCTTAGTTAAGCAGCCGGAGCGATTCGTCATGTCAGAGAGCCTCGGTGCTGCCATACAACAAAAGGTGAAAGGGAGTGTGGGAAAGGGCTGGTGCACAAAGCCCTCCCTGCCCCTGTCTGTGTCCCTGTCTCAATTGCATACGCGGGCTGAGAACTCACCCAGCAACCCCCCAATCCTGTACTCTTCAAGGCCCCCGTTGGCAAAACACAACCAATCTCCTCACATGTAAGTACATTAATATCTGTACTTAGGTTTTTAATTCTGTGGTGAGTATAGCACCATATTTTTAGGCTGTAAAACCGCTAGAGTGAGGTAAATATTTGTACTGTTTCCACTGATTCTAAAACGAATGTTTTCATAGATAGTGTCCACAAAGTATCTCAACATCAGGTCTCTGGAGGCCCCGGAAAAAAAACCTTGGCTCAGTCCAGACGGCCATTCATCCACAGAGATAGAGGGAGCAAGAGACGACGGGAGGGAAAACAAGATAAAAACAGCTATTTAGGGAGGAAATTCTGCCAGCTTAAGCCTCAGAAAAAGAGGGAGAGAGAGAGAGAGCAAGAGGGAGGAGGAGGATCTCCTTGAGAGTGACACCAGCTATGCAGACAGAGCAAAAAAAACAAACAGACAGACGGACGGCTTGAAAGGAAGATATTCACACTGTTCCAAGTCTATTCTCATCTAGCTTGTATTTTCTGCACCTGATGTCTCTGGGGTTGCTATAGAGGAAATATTGGGGGTAAACACAAGCAATGGCATACGCATGCACGCACACACACACACACACATACAGAGTAACTGCTGACTCGAAGGCAAAGTGAATGTTGTCTGCCTTCTAGCTGAGCGCACAGGAAAGATATTTACCGTAAGTCTGAGGGGGGAAGAGCAGTCAGTGTTTTACCGTCTCGATTGTGTCCTTCTCAAACAGAGGAATGATTTAACAATCAATGAAAACCGACCTTGCCTTCCTGTATCACATTCCTGTCAGAGCCGATCTATTAGCCAGCGACGAGACAACATGCAGATTAATCAGGTGAGGTGAGGTTAGCAACAATTTGTACAACATCTAAGGGGAAACAAGGTCATTTTTTAGCAAATTTTCTCTTAAAAGAGAGAGAAAAAAAAACATTTTTCCCCTCATAAATTTATCTTGAATGTGCCACTAAAAATGTGGGAGCACTTTAGGACATTCATGTCATGTGCTTCAGCCAATGTCACATCATATCAAAGGCGTTAAAAGAGAGGGGGATGGAGGGATAAAAGGAAGTATGGACTCATCATGACGAATTGGAGTTCGCCCAAACAGAGACAGTCTGTTGGCAGAGAGAGGAGGGAGACATGCCCGGCTCAGAGCTCAATCATTTCCGTGCTTGCTTTAGTGCCTCACATCGATACACTGGCTGAGATCACGGAGAATATGAATAGGGATTTAGTCCTCACTGTCATACATATGGATCACACAGAACTGATGTCATTAGGTCTCCAATCTTATTAGGATTTGTAGCTGCTGATGCCGTAGTGACAGTTAATCCTCAGTCCAGTGTAGTGCCAGGAACTATGCAGGACATGGATAGAGGAATGAGACAACTGCTGAGGGAAAAATCCACCTTAAATGGTCATTTTTTCAGTGAATGGGAACATATGGGATCATAACAAAAGGCCCTATTTACTTATGACATTTTGATATGTAGCAAAAGGACAACCACAGGTATGTATATAGCAGCTATTACGGAGTCTCAGAATCCATCAATGTCAATATATGCCTCTGGGATTGATGGGCAACTTTTTCAACGATTACCGCAGTTTGTGACAAGGTCCTCCCTTTCTATGTGTTGCCTTTATTGGAAGAACCTCCTCATCCTCCTTCTGCATGCGCTAACCAGCCGCAGCCCCACACCTAAACCTATCAGAGTATTCCAAGTTGTGAGAGTGCATCCAACACAGATAATATCTTGCTGTGAGGTGCAGGTTCCTGAAAATGTCAGGATCTGAATGTCCGGAAGTTATCCAGAAATGTCAACATTTAAAAAATATATAGAGAGTACATTTAAATATATATATGTATATCATATATCTATGCTGCTAAAAGAAGTAGTACCTTATGGTTGGAAGTGCTTACAAGAGGTTTCGGCTTGTGGCCTTCATCAGGGTCATCGATGTCCCTAAAGAAGGCCACAAGCCGAAACGCGTCGGTTTAACTTGTTAATAAAGTTGATCTTCATACTACAAGTGTTGCTGGAGCATTTTGACCTTTTCTAAGCGTTTCACTCTTTATGCACCTTCTTAGTTGGTGAAGTTGTGCCAGAAAATCCTCTGCTTCTTAAGTGCTTACAAGGCAACAACTAGAAACCTCCTTAATTTCAGCATACTAAAAAACCTCCCATCAAATCAAACATTTCAGTTGATGTGTTAGTGAGACGAGATGAAATGGTCTGCAAAGCCTGTTGACTCTTTATTTTCCATTCAACTGTCTTCAAACACTATTGAATAATATATTGTGTTTCTGTTTGGTGTTAACTTCATGTGCCTTTGTCCATTTTCACGACTTCTCTGTCATAGCCTTTTTATGACTTTTAACCTCATTCACTCTTTAACAGCTCTTTGTCTTTTCCCCCCCCAACAGTTTACAGACCAATGCCAACTGTACCAGACTTAGCAACCGTTTTTCTTCAAAGAAGCAGTCTCTTTTAGAGAAATAGCAGACCTAGGAATGCCGTATAATTGAGCAATCACCATGGAGTATTTTACATAGCCAAGTAATGCATGTTGATCAAGAGAAATAAAGCTGAATTCCATGCAGCTGCTTCAGTTTAGTTTCCTGCTTGCTGGGTCTTTGTTATACTTTCACGACTTACAGGAACGCCTGAATACAACAAAATCAATGTGAATGTGTAGCTTAATGCCCCTTTTCTTCTTTGACAAGTCAGTGTTTTCCCCAAAAGACCCTTGGACAGTGTCCCACACCCACTCTCTATTTATATGTCTATTCTGATAGCTCTTCCTTGCTCCCTTCCTCGCACCCCTTCTTTGTTTACCCTCTGCAATATTATGAAGTGTCACGGCACGAATGAGGAAGGAGGACCCAATTGCAGGAACAAAAAGATTTATTTAAACTAAAAGGCAAAAACTTACTAAATCAAAAACCAAGTCCATACGGAAAAACAGGGAGCCACGAGGAAAACACTGGAAACAGGAACGAACATCTAACACTGACACTTGACAAAACAACAATGAACCGACACAGAGGGGAAGAAACACAGAGACTAAATAGACAGGGGTAATCAGACACAGGTGAGACTAATGACACAAGTGAAACTAACAAGACACAGGTGAGGACAATCAGACAGGAGGGAAACACACAGAGGCAGGAGTAATGAACACAAAACCAGAAACACTATGGACAACTACAAAGTAAATCATGAACACTGACGACTAACAAAAACACACTAGAACATAAAGAAACACTAGGATACAAAGTTACGATCTAACATACGAGACACTAAACTAGAACACACAAGGGAAACACCAAGAGCAGAAATTACAAAGACAGGTAACACTTAAGACCAAACATTAACACACAGGGAAACAAGCAACACTAGGGGAAAGTGAGAACTAAAACAAGATAAGAAATCAAAACTCTGAAACATAAAACTAAAACAAGACCAAATCATGACAATGAAGTATTTCTTGAGTGTTAAAATCCTTATAGAGAAATCCATGCCCTATAAGCCATGAAAAAAGAATAACAACACAAAGCCCATAAAGGCAATGCTTCACAAATGTCCAGAATACTACATTTTTATGACTTATCGTTTACGAGTGTCCATAACTCAGTATTCTGCAAACCACTGTGTCTAAAGGGAGTGAATGAGGCTTTCTTTTGGACAAGAATTAAGAAAGTTACTGATATGATATTGATGTCATTATTACAGAGATACAGAGATGTCTGTTTGAGAAAAATAATCTGTGGTCAATGTTATAAAAGCTTGCAGTAGTTGTTGGCATTTCTGTGGCTCTGGAGTGAGCTCCTGCCCAGCTGCAAGGTCTGCTGTTCTTCAGACACAAGGCTTAAAAGACCTGCAGGCTATTTAAGCATGGACTTCGTGGGTCCATATTCACTTGACTTGCAAATTAGCTACAAAACTAGGCTACAAACAATATAAAATGCCATCCCAAAATGTGACTCAGATAATCAGCTGTATTTATTCAATAAATTCAACAAAAGTTTTTGTAGAAAACAAGGCTGTCGCTTCTTTCTCACAAATGCATCCTGGTTCTGCCAACATGGCTCTGCAAACAGAGAGACAAGTGTTGTTTTACTACATTTACCATCAACACATTAAAATGTACCTTTTAGGTAAATCTGAGCTCAACTTACATACAGTGCACATTTCTAGACAAGCATATTCTCATTTCATCTCTCTTCTAATACCTTTTCATAGAATAAGAAACTATACTTTCCTAAAATAAGGTATAATTCTAAAAGTATGAATGAATTCAAAGAAGTGCCCCCAATGGCCAAGCTTTTTGCTGTGCTAGCATAATTCAATAAAATGAAGTGCAGGTGCAGTCTATTGGAAAATATTAGCTTGGATCTGTAAGACCAAAACAACGAGTTCAAAGTGGCTAAAAGCTGATTTTATGTTACAAATATCTCTTAACTTAATGTAAAAATCCTAAGAAGTATGTCCTAGCTTTAAATAAACACTTTCACAGGAAGTGCTGCTTCTTTTTCCACCTTTCCCTCTCTCACACACAAACACAATTATGTACGCAGAACAGACACACACATTGGTGTGATTTGTCACCATCTCTCTCTGCATGGACAGGCCTGCGCTAATGGACAGACACTTTTTGTGTGCTAAACAAATTAGCCCCATTACTATGAGACAGGCAGCGAGGGTGAGAGGGACAGATAAAGAGAGAAAGAGAGAAGCAAAGGTCCCAAAAAAAAAGGGATACAGAGGAAGATAAATGCAGTGCGAGGTGAGTTTAAGGAGGAAGAGGAGCAGGGAGGAGATTTATGTTCGCTACACATGAATAACAGAGCAAGTCGTCTTATCAAACGTTTCTGTGCAAGTGTGTATGTGTGAGCCAAGCTAGACATCTAAGCCCTGGTGAGAGAGGCTAAATGTGCATTATCGTCCATCCATCACTCACTCATTACTCATTCACTTACTTACACTCAGACACACACACACACGCGCGTGCACATCCACACACACACACACACACACACACACACACACACGCACACACACACACACACACACACACACACACACACGTTCAGAGCACATACATGAATGCTGATACTCCCTAATACGTGCACTTAACACCAGACTGGATACGAGCGAGACACATTTATCTCCATGCAACTGTGTGTAAACGATGCTGAGTGCCTCTCTCAACGTGTGTGTGTCTGTATGTGTTAGTGTGTGTGTGTTTATGTATGTGCATGTGTGTGCGTGTAGGAGCAAACGTGATCTGCCAGGTTCCAGCCAGGTCAAAGCAATCCTCTGTGAAATGATTGGATCATGATCTGATTGACAGGTAGACTCCCTCCTCTTCACTGTCTTCTCCTTGCTTTCTCATCGTTTGTCATCCATTTTTATTTTCTCTAATTATCCACTCTCCTCTTCCTCTTCCTCCTCCTCCTGCTGTATACATTCCTCTGTTCCTGCCCTCTCCTTCCCTCTCTTAGCGTCATGTTTGTTCTCCCCCTCCCCTTTATGATACTTCCCTTCCTGTCTTGCTCTTTATCATATAAACACATCATTCTGTCTGCGCCGTGATCGCATTACCTGTGGCGCTCACAACCACAGCACCTCTGCCATCTTACAAGTGTGTGTGTGTGTTTCTGTGTTTGTGTGTGTGCATAAGTCTTTCTATAGACCATGTACAGAAACATGCCCTGTATGGTCAGTGTGAATGGAAGCAGAAGCACGAAATCTCTCTCCTCTCCGTGCTTGTGGACTGTAGTGGCCTTGAAGGTGTTACTACGCTCACATAGAGTGTGTGAAGAGGAAGGTTGATGCTTTTGAGCACTGACATGCTGTGTGAATACAGAGATATTATCAAGACCACCCAGTGAAAATCCAATTTTAAGCACAGCTCACAGTGTTCCTATAAATGTTCACCGTTAGACAATCTCTTGCTTTTCAGAAGATTGCTGTTGATGTGATAGAAACCTGAAAGAAGCCATTATTCACAGATCTTCATATATTTGTGAAAAATTTCACATTTGAAGGCGTGTAAAGGTGATCCAACCAGGAGTCTGATGGTAATGTCCCGATCTAAATGTATTAGCTGCATAGCATCCTACCTTTCCTTCTCCTACTCATTTTCATATAGCTCTCTGCTCTCCTTTGGTCGATAAAGACTTCAAAACCTAATCTATCTGAAGTGAGAGGGAAAATTCATTGTGAACATGGCATCATTTTGTCACAGAGCAAGCACATTCACTACATTTGGCAATTTTGTTTTGCCATATTTTCAATTGGCCTGCATGGTTTTAGCCATGCTAGCTGCGTAGTTAGAGAGAGAGAGAGAGAGAGAGAGAGAGAGAGAGAGAGAGAGAGAGAGAGAGAGAGAGAGAGAATAGGGATTGAGATGGGGGAAAGGAGCCACAGGTCGGACACAAACCCAGGCTGCCTGCCTACAGGACCACAGCCTCCGTACATGGGGCACGCGCACCAAACACTAGGCTACTGGAGACCCATGCCAAAGGATTATTGAAGCTCCCCAGGTCAAATATCAGAGACATAAAGGTATATTTATAACTTAAATGTATTCATCTCAGTGTCAGTCTTCTTTCCTTTCTTTTCTTGGAGAAATTATCCTGCTGAATGGCCAACATGAATATACTTTTGTTATTTATAACTACTTGATTGAAGCAACAAAGAAACCCAATAAACTTAACAAATATGTTAAAATGTTTACAGGCCTTAAATCTTAGCTCTAACTTCTACAGTCTTCTGTAAAAATTGCTGAGAGTAATGATCCCGTAGTTTGCCCATTTTTATGCCCTAAGGTTCTGATTTATGATTAGGCAGCTCCTCCTTTCAGGTTGAATCGATTGCATTCCCCTTCTCTATGGCACTGTTGGCCTGACTGTGCTCAAGTCTAAAATATCCAAACAATCATTCAATGGTTTGTTATGACTTTTTGTAAAAGATATTCATGTTCCCTAGAAACATGATTCATTAGACATTATTGGTTTTTCCTTCCATTAAGTGCCATCATGAGGTCTAGTTTTCATTTTTAATCAGTTTTTGATTTGATTTATAATCATCAAATCACATCAGCCTCAAATGACGAGACGAGGTCTAACATGGAGATCATTGGTCCACATTATACCTGCTCAACACCACCATGATAGAATTTGCAGTTGATAAAAAGGTTAGCATTTAGCCTTAGCGTTGCTGTCTGTCCCGCAAATACACTTTTTGTGACTCGTGGTGATCGTGCGGCCATAGCACCAATCCTCTGGAATTCCCTGCCCATCTCGTTACTTTCTTCTGACTCTGTTGAGTCTTTTAAAAAGCAGTTAAAAATGTTGATGTGTAGGCCTATGGGTAATCAGGTCCTCCCTACCTACTGATCAATGTTTTACTGTGCCAATTATTGTTCCTGGTTGTAGCAGGATTTTATAACGTCAGTCCATGAAGTACTCATTTGTTCCTGTTCTTATTATATGTATGTTGTTTTTTTTGTTGATGTAAAGCACTTTGTGACCTTTGTCTATGAAAGTGCTATATAAATAAACTTTTCTTACTTTACTTACTTAGTAATAGATATCATTGCTCTGCAAACGTCCCACAGATGCCAGTATTACTTCAATTTTACGTCAGAGGATGATCCATGCCTTAAAGCCCCTGGAAATCCACAAAAGCTTCTTACTATGTCATTTATGATCTTATGTCCATAATATCAACTCTCTAATAGTATTAGAAGTTTCCTTCCAACCGTTTTTGAGATGTTGTCAAGTTTTTGAACATTTTCGGACGTTGGGTGTTAAGTGGGTGGTGTTAGATCTGAGACTTATTCCGCAATAAATTTCAAATCAATAACAAAAACATACACGTATGTCCCACCCAATCAAGTGCAACAAAACTACTCTGCTCATGTTCAGCCTTTGCGCTTTTGTGTGCCGTTCCTGGCTGCACATCCGCTAGTGAGGATGACAGCATGTCTCATGGTAGATTTGGAGAAAGAGTAGGTTGCGTTTAGGTGAGTCGTGCCTGAGTCTTGCAAAAGCATTCGCTTATTACCCCAATACCGGTAACCCAGTTTAGTCCAGAAAGCTTTGCGCTTTGCCAAATGGCTTTTGCTTACTCCGGAGCAGTGTACTGCTTCCCTGCACATCAGTCTCTCTGTGCCTTCACGCTAGTGTCGTGCTTGCTCACCTCCTCTACACACTGTGTTGAATTTAAGTTTCAATTCAAACAAACCATGACTCCACAAAGTTGATTTTCCAAAAGTATATCACAGTTTTCTTTGTGTGGATGATTTTAACACAACAAGGGAGAAAAGATGTTAAAAAGTGGTTCTGCTAGCTCCGTTAGCGTAGCTAGATATCCCAGGACACCATGAGTAGCGTTGGTTGCAATACATAATGGACGGGGGGAAATTTTGATTGACATATATGAGCTGCCACGCCCACACACTTCTGAGAAATGACCTAAGCTGCAAAATAAGCTGTTTTTTCTAATAGTGATGAATGTTTATTTTTCACTCAGATTTGTGTTGATGCTTAATGATACATTACATTTTTAATATCACGTGTGAATTTTAAATATTTCAAGTCAGTTTTCTAAGAGCTTTAAAATTCAATGAACAGTCTTTCTCTCTAACAAGCTAAATATCTCCACCACATTGGGATAAAGATTGCTATTATCACACGAATAGTTCATGATTTCAATTGCACTTGTCCCCCTGGCTTTTACTTCCAATAATAAGTCAAGATTCAAGTACTCCATCAGGCCACACTCTGCCCAGCCTTCAACTAAAACTGGTGGACTGCCTATTTAAGAAAAAACGTCACAGAGCACCCTTATAGAAATTACTTGTATAATTAGTAAACTGCTTTTCAAATTATGTTATGGTGACAAAGTGTTATCTATCTTGATTATGTTTAGGGGCAGTATTTCTTAGAGTGAATAAAAAGCTATGATTATATACCACACTGAGTGGCTGTTGCAGGGAGTGCCAAGCAAACAAAGTGCAAGACCAGAGTCCAGGGACTACGGCAACACTAGCACCAAAAGTGCTACGGTGAGGGGAAGATCTTGATTTAGTTCAATAAATATAAATTGACATTAAATTGTATGTGCCTACAAGTCACCTTTAACTCTTGAAACACAGCTATAATATTTGAATGATGCTGTACAATGTTACTTACATGGTCAGTATCAACATTTCACTGTAATTTAATCAGAGTGCCAGACAAGAATGAAGCAAAGAGTTGAGTATATTGATCGTATGCAATGAAAGATCCTCTGCACCAACATGGAGCCTGTATGGGCATAGTTGAATGATTTTGGAGCTAACTTTGACTTTTCTCTTGTTCATTGGTGGATTTAATGAAGGAAACTGAGAACCAAAGGAACTGATTTGAGTTTTAAAGTAAGCTGGGCCTTTGAACCTAAAAGGTCGAGGCCACTGTACCAAATAAAAGGAAGAAGGATTCCTTACCTTCCTCAGACCTAAAAACATCTAACCTTCAATGTATTTACAGTGTGAGAACCTTTAAAACATTGTAATACAAACATCTTCAGAGGGTTAAAAAGGGAAACACTTTACCAGAGTTTCCTTTGATCGTTATCGCAGAGATTTAATGTTTCGTTTTAGGCCTCATTTAAACTCTTAGCAGCTGCTTGGAATCTATACCGCCATGTCACTCAACAATCAATATGTCTTACACACTCACACACTAGTTCACACAAACACATGCACACACCCTGGGAGGACTCTCTCTTATCGGGAAACATCAGATCAAGCAGATACACTTGAATGCCTATTGGGGCCAGATTGACTCACAGTGAGGGGACGCAGGATCAATGTTTTTGCTTGAAAGCCAAACTCCTTCTGTTGTGTGTGTGTGATGTGTTTTAGTGTGTGTTTTTTTGCCAGCCCAGCCAGCTGTCTGCTTATTCATGGCATATTAACGTAAAGATTGTGACGTAGGAGGGACCAGCAGTAGCAGGACGGGCCGAGTGCATCCATGGACTTGCCTGACAAGAGAGGCCCCTGGTGGAGCACCCCCACTGGGCTTAGGAGACAAAGACAAGTGGCTGTTTCCAAACACGGGCCCCTCTCACCACCCAGAGGTCAGGAACTTAGAATAATCTAGCCAGTGCAGGAGGGACCATGCTTTCTCCTCCACGCACACACAAGAACACAGACTCATTTAGGCATTAAGGCTTTGATATGACCCTGCTTAACCCAACAGAGGAGTGAATGGCGGGGTGTCAGGGGGTGGGAAGAGAGGGCTTTAGGCTGAAGGTTTCTAAGGTTGGGGGGTCTACATGGGCAGAAAGACAAAAAAGCAGTTGTGGCGGGGATGAAAAGGGGCAATCATTGGACATGTGCTCGACAGACAGGGAGCAGACAGAGTAAGTTTGTGCAGGGCCGTTTAAAGACAGAAACATGAAGCAAGAGGTTGCGTTACGGACTGAATGGACTGTAAGATCAAAGCAGACAAATAAATAGAGAGATGAAGAGCAAGGGAGACCTTGCCGCAGTGAGTAATGAATGAAGTAAGCGGTCTAAAAGGGACACAAGCTCTTTGATCCCTCCTCTAATAATATTCCTGGAGCACGGCATCTTTTGAAATGCCATCGCCAAAGGGAGACAAATGAGTGACGAGCAGACACAAAAATCAATTTATACGTTCATCAGCTGCCTGTGAAAAGACATGTCTGGTTTTCAACACTTTTGCAAGCACAATGTCAAACAAGTAGCCTTTTTTAAGCCCTGTAGAGTCTATATTATTCAAGGCTGTCTGACAGTACATCTCTTAACCTCACAGTTTACTGTATTGTCATGGAGAGCAGAATAATGTCCGCTGTAGCCTCAGGGTTGCAGTTGTTGTATTTTTGCCACTGTAGACCACAGGGCTAAATTTGGATGACTCTCTCAGAAACTGTCAAGCTCAGACTGTATGTTCACTCACTGCAGGGGAAGTACGCCATCTAGTGGGCCGGTATGAAGGTTCACAAAGACAATGAAACTACAGAGGAGATCATTGTGTACATCAGACACTCAGGGGGGAAAGAAGAAATGATTTATTCAAACTAAAAAGATCCTGTCTCAAACATTTTTTTTAGTCTCAACAGAGAAGCTTTTATAAGTCTCTGACAATAATTAATCAGGAAATTTTAATGTAGTAACTGTTATTTAAGTGCACTTCTCAAAATTACTAGTTACAAAGTGCTTCAGAAAGGCAGCAAATTAAAAATCAGAAGCAAAGCAAGAATTAAAGAAGAACAAATATTTAAGACATAATATTCATTCTTCTTTGGTATTCTTGACAAGAGAAAGATAATCGGATTAAGATCATTAATCTCTCTCAGTTAAATACAATGTTAGACAAGTTTTAATCCTCTGTGGAAGTCATTTTTCCCGTCTCCGTTTTTGTACAGAATTATCAAAAGAGATATAATGTGTTTATTAGTGATAAGACAGAGTTGTTGCCACCTATACCCAAAACTAAACACGCTGTTTATAGCTTTATACTTAATGCTCAGCTAATTTTGACTTTTGCTTTTTACCCTGAGTAGGCCGACAGATATCAAACAGAGTGAATAAGAACAAAACACACAAATAGAGCATGGTTAGTAACTTTTAACATATAAGATCAAT
Source organism: Tautogolabrus adspersus (assembly GCA_020745685.1). Classification (NCBI taxonomy): domain Eukaryota; kingdom Metazoa; phylum Chordata; class Actinopteri; order Labriformes; family Labridae; genus Tautogolabrus; species Tautogolabrus adspersus. The sequence goes on from CM036544.1 coordinate 14,271,431, forward strand.
TGTTAGCAACACAAACTTTGCTTTAATAGGAAGTTGTAGACAACTGTAATCTCCTCTTTAACACCTTATATAAATTGTAAACGTTGAGTCAAGAGAACTGCGAAACGAGTGCTGTAGTACTTTCAACAAAAGAAAGAATCAGCCCTCACGCTGACAGCACAAAGCAGCTACACAAAAGAAAGAAGTGTCCACCACCGCCTCACTAATCGACCCATTTTACCAAATCTAAGGAGAGGGCTGGACAAGTTGCTGTCTATAATAGCACTAGCCTAAGGAGACAGGTTACTGAGGCGGTGAAACCCCTCTCCTTCTGAAATGATCGTGCTGGATCAGCTGTGGTATTGCGCGTCTTCCATCCGTGAAGAACTGCGGGCCCAAGCGCCGCCATAATTAAAGCACTTATTGATTAGACTTTACGCGCTCCTGCGTCCTCTGGACCGTGAGCCAGAGGCACGGGGCGGGTCACTCCATCTCACTATGCTAATGTCTATGGTAATACAGCCCCCCGGTTTAAGTCGATTATTGACGGCTTGCCTAAATGGACGGTTGATCCACAATTGAAGCTTTGTGCTGAGGGTCAATAGAAAGGAGATTGATACCGGGGCAGGAGGTCAGTTTCATTTCTACTCCACCGCTTTTTGGGAATGAATTGGAAATGACTTTGTTAATTGAAATATTAATTGGAAAGTAAATGACATTTCACAACCCCAAGTGGGATTTCTGCTCATCCCCTGGTATCGAGTAGAAATGTACAAGATCCATCTATGGAGGCCCTGGGGAACCGGCCAGAGACCCTCATTTGTTGGGGATCAACTTCTCACTGGTTTCAGTTAGGCATATATATATATATCTTTCTGTATATGTTTGCACAGGTAGAATTTTTGTGTATACCAAGCGGCAACCACTGGGGAGAAGTTAGAGAAAGGAAGCCAAAATCTGCAATTCTTGAGGCTGCCTAAAAATATGAGTCAATCCTCAATAGGCTCCATATTCAAAAACACAACTTTACAGCAGAATCAAACATGTTTAGAGGCTGCAGCCATAAACTTGGTTTCCATGGCTTATTTCTGTTTTCATTACAACTGTACTGGGGTGATTTTGATAAAACTTATGTGTTGGAATTTAATTAGTCCTTAAAGTTATGTCTAATTATGGGCATGGCTACTTTGAGTGTGTCTTGAAATCTGCACGACATCAACACAGCTAATTCAATGGCAGCTGGTGCATTATTCTACAGGAAGAGGGACACACTTTCTCACAGATGGAGAGGGATGTACATCTTAGATTGTTAGCTCGATGCTAACACGTGATGGAAATTGCCTTCAACAGCCTAACAGGTTTAGCATCATGATCGTGGTAATTTCAACTTAAGAAACATTTTTTCTTACTAAGCAATGGTAAGTATAACAGATATTTTCTTAAATAAAGGTATGCTGAGTTGATTTCAAAGCAGTCTGTAACAGCACAGTTGTGTAACTGGTCAAAAGTCTGCTTTCTGAATGAATTTAGCCCATAATATCAATAAATCAAGGGGGCATGCCATGACATCTTTCAGTCATTTACAGGACCTGTCAGCACCTGTGTGTCTGATCAGACTTAAAGCCGTTCATTTCCAATTACTAACATTGTTTCCTCCTTTTTACAGCCTTGTTTGTGTTGTACTTACTCTGTGATGTATGTCACTTTGGATAAAAGCGTCTGCTAAATTAAATGTAGAAATTGTAGAATGTTTCTATACAGTATTCTTTGTGTTCATGTGTTTGTCTGTGAAGAATAGAAAGGGACAGAGACAGGAGCATACAAAAATAAAATCCTGAGGTAAAAGAAAAGAGCAAGGCACAAAAGGAAAAATGGTTCTACCTTTCCTGCTGAAACATGGAACAACAATGTTTGATGTTTGATGGACTGGTGGGCACTGGTGCTGGGGGCAAAGCAGAACATCATGCAATCACTGCAACAAAGGTCGGCGTATTGATCGGTGCATATGTCTCCACTGTTACATATCAGAAACATCTCTGCTCTTTCCAACACGTCTCAAGCTCTTAAAATGACCTGAAGTGCACTGCTCTTTTCCCCAGACAAACGTTTGACTCGTCACGTGGCGGCTCCAACCGCTCACAGACTCAAACACCAGACACACACAGCTCTTTGTTACAGCGTACCTGGCCTTTGTGGAAGTTTTCTGTCTGTTTTTCTTACTCCACATTAACTTTTCAGTGTGTGTACACAGACAGAAATGAGACAGTGGGAGTTAATCGGGTTGTCAGATCATATAATTCTCAGAAAAAAAGGGACAGAATCATATCTTTATCTTTCAAAATGAATCAATACAACTTTTCATTGTTGGATTAAGGATAAAGCTAAACCTTGATCTGTCTGGAGCTGGTTCTTTATTAAACAGCGGGAGCAGACAAAGTCAAATATATCCATCTGATGAGACACTGCTTTAATTAGTGCGCTCGTTCTAGACATGCCACTCACATTGTGTTTCTGCCTGTAGGTGTGTGTTTGCTTTTCACCGTGTATCATCCAGTGAAGTATTTCATATCAGGAAACACTCCTCTCTGCCTCAGCCTGATCTTAAAAGCACCATATCTAATGTTAAAGACTGGCATGAAAGATTCATAGAGGATACAACCACAATTTTGTATGTGTGAATCATGCTAAGTTAGTGCAAATGGAGTGTGATCAGAAAGTTGTGGTTTTAAAAAGAGAAGTTTGGTTTCATTATCGCTTTTCTCACTTATGCTGTTTGCTGGGTGCTGTAAAGTAAGGTCTGTAAAACAATAACCACATTGATCGCAGCCTTAAAATGTACATCCATATACTCGCCCTCGTGTGCATGTAAAGGGCCTCAACAATGTGCTTTTCATTCCCACCTAGGGTCAATATCGGAAGAGGATATGAGAGTCGGTATTGATTGTAATTTCCTGTGATGCTACGTTCCACTCTCTGGCTTTATCAGGAGACTAATTTCTATCAGTTAAGCTGTCAGCCAACCAACAGCGCGGGCTGCTGCCCAGGACAACAACTAATGAATAAGAGAGGAACGAATAATCCAGCCAGGCATTTCTGCTCTGACAAACAGGTTGCCAAAGGAATGATAATGATGAGTATGGAGAAGTGTGTGTGTGTGTGTGTGTGTGTGTCTGCTTACCTTTGTGGGTTTGTGTATGTCCTATGTTTTATAAAATGTGTGTATTGTGTGTGTTTGTACGCTTCTTGCAGGTTTTCAGCTGTTTTAATGACCGGACATTTGGAATGTCATGTGTTTGTGTGTCTTGGGATCTGCTGTTGTTGACAGAAGGACTCAGGCGCAAGCTAACATTTGTTTTCAATCCTGACAGCAGGTGGACAGCCAATCAGGTGTTTATCTTTTTGCTGTCAATGTTGAGTAGGTATAATGATGTAGCACAAGGCCCAAATGCAGACCTTTGTTTTAAAGTTCTCCTCTGTTTTATTCATATTTTATCTAGTGTCTGAGTTTTTTTTCAACACTTCTTTTTATCGTCCCGCCTCTTCTAATGTCCTTCCCCTACCCCACACTTTCACATCCTCCTTTTTGTCATCTTACTTTCAATCCTATCTTTCTTTCTTATTTAAGGCTTTAAATTGAGTCAATTACAGTATATGGTCAGTATGTTTGGCCATATGGTTTGATAAATATAGTGTAAAAAATTCCAAGTTCCCTTGGCATTTATTCTCTCTCTCCTCATCGTTCTCCATTTAACTACAACAAGAACACCATTTTCAGTACTATGTCCCCCAGCATGCCCATAAATTGTATTTAACTTTTCAATCCCCTGGTAGTTAAAGTTCAAGAGTTGTGTCTTTCCAAAAAATACAATCTCACTTCTAGGAGGTTGATAGGTTAACATAAAACTGAGTTAACGATACAATAACCTCCCCGGACTCCCTGTGGTAATTTTAGGGCAAGAAATGGTATTGATATGTGATGGTAAAAAAAAAGAAGGAAGAACAGCTCATGTTTACTTGCTATTAAATAAACATATCAAAAAACCAAACCATTTGGATGATTGGGAATTAAATAACGTACAAGGCCACACATTACAGTTAGAAAAAATAAACTTGTCATCGCTCTCTGGAAATCTAACTTTCTTGTTTCTGTATACTAATCTTATTCTTTTGCAAACATGAAAATAAAATACAACAGTGTTAATTTAAAAAAACATAAACGTTAGTAAAGATGTTTCAGTCCTATAATCCTGGAATATTCAAAGTTTTTGTGCTGTAAATTGCTCCTTGGAATCAAATACAATGGCAGTGTCGACAGTAATTAAAACAAAATACATATAAGTTGTCAAACTTGCTGAAGAAGCAGCTTTTAATGAAATATTCACATCATATGATAGACCTTTAAAGGAAGAAGGATATTTTTTCACTCGTGTACACATGTACAAGAAAGGATCAGCAAACAGATAAGTCATACAACTTAGTCCACAGGGGGCGCCAAAATCAAACCAAAAGGTCTTCACAAGAGCTTTGAATTGAGACTGTAATAATCAGTTAAAAAGTCTTCACAGTTGTTTTTTTATGACCAATTGATGTGCTTTGTCATGGCAGTTTTAAGTAACATACAACAGGATGGTGTCATGGGTGTGGAAAACAGGGAGGAGGACCCAATTGCAGGAACAAAAAATATTTATTTAAACTAAATGGCAAAAAGGCATAGCAAAAAATGTCCAACTGAAAATCCATCAAAGGTAATAAATACAAGGAAGCCATGAGGAATCACAAGGAGACTGACACTAACATACAACAAAGATTCGACACAGAGGGGAAGAAACACAGAGACTAAATAGACACAGGGGAAATCAAACACAGGTGAGACCAACAAGACACAGGTGAGGACAATCAGGACTGAGGGAAACACAGAGGCCTTGTTCACATTGCACCTCCAAATCCAATTTTTAGATTGTATGTAGTTTGTTTATTCGCCAGTCTGGACTGGACACAAAAAGCCACATGAGATCTGATTTTTCCCAATCTGATTCAAACCACATACGCAGGTGGTTTCAAATGCGATTCAAATCGGATTCCTAAAGATCTGATTCAATCTGAACGTCACGGTCGCTTCAATGTGTCTTCTGCGTCACTCGCAACGCGACACCATTGACAATAACAACAATGACGTAGATCCGTCAAGCCGGAAGTTAATTCAAGGCTGAAGGCGCATTATGCAAACTGGTCTAAGCTTTATTTTGTGGAAGAAAACAGCGAGAATAAAAACAAACATGGAGCAAAACAACAGCCCGTGGACGGACTACTCCACAAGATTGTTTGCGTCAGAAATAGACACACTTCTCTGCCATCCATTTTGCAGTTGTATTTCCTAGGCATAACCTGTTACCATAGAAATCAATGTGGATCAGACCATGTCAATACGGACAGGCAGATCGGATCTGGTCACTTGCAATTTGTAATGCGAACAGTCAGTCAGTTAGATCGGGTTCTGATCGGATTTGGGGAAAAATCAGATTTGGGCAGCAGTCTGAACAAAGCCACAGAGAACTCACGAAACAATACATACTAGAACACAGAGAAACAAGAATAAGAAATTACAAACTAAAACACTAAAGACCAAACTAGGAAACATTAACACACAAGGGAACCAAGCAACACTAGGGAAGAATTGAGAACTAAAACAAGGTAAGAAATCAAAACTCTGACATACAAAACTAAAGCAGACCAGATCATGACAGATGGTGCAGGTTAGCTGTTGCAGTCCTTCTTTAATCTTTTTTGGACTCCTATCTTCAAAGGTCTGAATTTGCATATCAAAGTTCAACAAAGTTCCCTAATAGATTTACTTTATTTCCATGATGAAAGTCTAAAGGTCAGACTTACTCCATACCACCAATACTTTTTTTAGATTGTTATATTCAATAATATGGTACAAGCACTCCTCATATATCATTTATCATAAGTAACTCAGTACAAGAAATTCTCCGAGAACTGATCTAACATTTCATAGAAATTCAAACCTCCTTTCAAGTGACAAACTTTTACAACTTTTAGTGGCTCTAAAAGTAGAGGCACGTTGTGGCTTTTAGAGTGAGTGTAAAGGAAATTGTTGCAATCTGTTTATGTATGTACACACCTCTATGTGTACTTACGAGTGACGCTTCAGTTGTAATGGTTAAGTTGTGGGCTGGTTTGTGGTGGAGGCTCCGGTCCTAACTCTAGTTGAAGTCATTGCTTCCTCTCCGATTGGGGGGGGGGGGGGGGGGGGGGGGGGGGTTGTGTTGTATAAGAGACGAGATCTCAACTTGAATGATCAGAAAGACGGAGAGAATTTTGATAAATGGTAAAGCGATGAACTGACACTCCGCACCCGCTGCATGAGCAAGACTGAGTGATCCAGATTGGATCAATTTGTACTTAGAGATACAACAACAAGCGACTGAAGAAAAAAAACAACACGTTGTTCTTTTAAAGATGAGATCCAGCCTGCTGTCAGTCGCTCTACTTTTCTTCACCACATGGTCCAGCCTAGTCAATGCAAGTGAGTACTGTCAAAAATATGTAAAGAACTTTTGATTGTGAGTTTGGCAGGATAAATGAAGAGTACTTAATCTTTCTCTTTTTATGTCTGCCGTATTCAGCCCATGGACCGGTGTCACACTGCTGCGAGCAATGGTCCACCACCAAAATCCCATTAAACAGAATCATGAATTACACCATCCAGTCTGGCGGTGCCTGTCCAGTCGAAGCCATAATGTAAGTGGTCCTATACTTTAACAGAATTAAAAGTTACGGTACATATTTTGAAAGAATCGGTGCATCAGACCTGAATCACAAAACTAACCCCACAATTCCTAACAGGCCTCTACATGCACGTATCAATGCAGACAGCTCCCGTATGTGTGTGAGATTGTGTGAATGCAATTAATTTTTTTATTGCTCTGGTTATTTGAGAATTATATATACAAACAGAACATATAACAGCAATCATCTTTTTTAGAAAGTGTCCCTGCACTTTTGGTTAATCTGAAATCCAAACTGTCGACAGTTTTCATTGGAACACCTTTGAAAACAGATTGCAATGAGCCCACCAGTTGCATTTACCTCGGATATAATTACACAATCTGCATGGATTCATAGCATTTAAAGATTTTAACTTATCATTTAAGAAACTAGTATTTATTAACTAAGAGATGTATATTACATAAGCACAAACATTTCATTAACCAGTCCAAAATCATTCACAGATTCCAGGCAAAGTCAGGAAAAAGACTGTGCTCCGATCCTGAAAATGGCTGGGCTAAGAGAGCAATGCTGAAGGTTGACGGGGAAACAAAAGCATTGCTACAGCAGAGACAAGAAGGCGGATCGGCAACTATCATCACCCCAGCAGTGGCCAACACATCCAACAGGGCCAAACAAAAGAAAGGCAGAAATGGGAGGAAAAGACAGGGGAAAAAGTCCAGAGGAAGAAGGAGGAGGGGTCAAAGGAAATATGTGTAACACAACTGAAAGTTACCACAGACAACAAACGTTACTCTCTCTGATTGGACTTTTCGTGTTATACTGTATATTGCATCAACAGTTAACACACTTCAAACAAACAAAACAACAGACTTTATACATTTTTTATTGATCATTAAATCTTCTGTTTGTATTGAAATATATGTTGACCCAAGCTGATTGTCTTAAATGTGTTTGTCAATCAAAAACTATTACATGCATCTGTACCATGACATTTCATAATAAAGTATTTCTGACTAATAAAAAAGTGTCCATGTCATGTATGAATGAAACCGTATCAGAGTTGAATACATTTGACGGGTGTTGGGGTCTCACATTGTGTGGTTACACTCAAATAAATGACCGAGAAGGAAACCAACATAGACTAACAGCAGAGATAACAAAGCTAGTCAAAGACAAACATCCCCGAAACAGCTGTGATCTATACTGCTTACAGGTAAAACAAGTTACCCAGACATGGTTTGATACATATGACTAGATGTCAACATAATGATTTGGATCATGATCATCAGTTAAACGTTGAAAGATGAAATGAAGAAAACTGTTGCTTTTGTTTAAATTTGGTAATTGCAAGGGGATAGTATGGATTGTATTGGGAACTCACAACGAAAGCTCACAATGTTCACAACTGTAATGACATTTGTTAAAAAACTGTTCTGGTTTTAGGGGTTTGCAATGATTTCCCCGGTCATAACATGGGACATGCACAGGTCCCAGATGATCCTAAACGTCCAGTGTGTGGACTAAGACTCAGTGATTGCTACAAATTTGGTCATTTATCATTCCTGCGTAAACAAAGCTAACATCAGCTAAAATTATATATGACTGTTTATTCAGCATTATCAGATTTAGAGTCTCTTTGTAATGTTCATATTATAACAACTAATATGAGGCACAAACAAAGGACCACATAAACCCTCCTAAACAACTCAGAATTATTGCCATTCTGTTTGGTTTACATGAAACCCATGAGGTACCATGCAACCAAAACCACTTCCTGCTTACTGAGATGAGCATATGCTTGTTTGTGGTCACCTAATTCAACAGAACAATATTGGAGGGGGCTGTTCTCCTCATTCTAAGAAAAGTAAATATAACATGGTACAATAAGTGTTGCTATAATGTCATTCAAGAACATTAAACAACATATTACATACTACTGTGGGTAAAAGCTTAAAAGTAAATACTTGTTTATAAGACTGCTTATTAAACACTTTCTATTAACATTGATATACTACTTTATAATGTAACAGAATTATTACCTGATTCTACAGCTCAGCATTTTAGCCTCTTTCAGCTCACAGTTTTGGATTTACAGCTCAACTTTACTGTTCTACATGCCCATAAAACTTATACTGCACCCAAAGATCCCTACATTATAAATAATTCAAGATGACAGAGTGACCTGTCAAGGACATCAAGGTCAAGAAAAAGGACTCCTTTAAATACTCAAGTCAAAGTTGATTAATATTTGACATTTTAAACAACAGTCGACTAAAGTGCTGTACAGACTTAAAATGCAATATCAATTAAAATTAAAATGAGTAAAAAGAACAATTAGAAGAATAAAATCACACTGTGAAACATGACAACAAATATTTTTTGGTAAGAGGCTGCACTACAGCGTGTTTAACACTACCTGAGGTAAGAGAGGCATCTATCAAACTTAGAATGCATGAACCAACAGTGTTAAAAATATCTTTGCGTAGTCTTTGATAATTATAAACAAGTGACACAAGCTCCAACTGCTCAAAGACAGACACACAGGAGACACAGCTACAGCGCAGGGAGAGGGTGAAGACCTCATTACAGAAATTGTATCAATATAAAAATGTAAGACATTTTTCATGAAGATTGGATGATTGCACAACACAAGAAGAATTACAAGGATTTAAAAGACAGCTAAAAGTGTTAAAAAAGGACCTGCGGGGCCAATTAATGTGAATACAAGGTTGGAAATGCATTTGTTTTCACAGATGTAATGGCTCTCAGGGATTCAGATTAGCAGTCTCTTTAAACCCACAGGGCGACTTGAAACTTGTCCCTTTTTCACTTAAACCCAATGTGTGTGCATGTGTCCGAGATCAGGGTGTCATTCAGTCACTGCTCAGTTTTAGGTTTAGGGCGTCTTGCCATGAGAGGAGCGATCAAGGATATCATTGCAAGAGTAGTTAAAAACACTGGCTATCTCCCCAGCACTGAAATTAAAAGAGTCACATAGTTTGGAAAACACAGAGTCGTGGGAGTCAGGGATGTGTATAAACATCTGTGACATGACTTTGTGTGTGTGTGTGTGTGTGTGTGTGTGTGTGTGTGTGTGTGTGTGTGTCTGTGTGTGTGTGTGTGTGTGTGTGTGTGTGTGTGTGTGTGTGTGTGCACGCCTTGGAGAGATCCTTTGCGGTTAACCCAAGAAGAGGGTGTGTGGGCAATTTCACTTGCTCTTCTCTGCACCACACAGCTTCTGACTTTACCTGATTCAGTGGCGTATAGGAAGATACAGTATGTAGTCATTTTCCGACCACTTGAACACACTGAACACACACACACACACACACACACACACACACACACACACACACACACACACACACACACACACACAGATTTGAATATTCCCACAAGTCCCACATATGAATAATAATCAACAGCTGTTCACTAGCAAGGACCACGCCACAACCATATACGTTTTAGATATGTAATGATAGATCGTATGACTGATGAGACAGATGAATATATGTTAAGGTAATGATTATGATGGAGGAGGATGTTGTCAGTTGGCTGGTCTGGGAGGTTGGACTGACTGCAGGGCAGAGGGAGACTCAGGATGGGGGTTCCGTCTCAAGCTTAATTCTGCCCGAGCTGATCACGGCCCAAACTATTCCTAGAAGTAGACGAACGAGATGAAGGGATGAGGAAGGAGGTTGAGTGGATTAGAGGAAGGGAAGGAGGGTGAATGGATGAGAGGAAGGGAACGGAGGGTGGGTCGTCGAAGAACTGAGACAAACAGGGTGGAGTGGGATGGCTCAGTATAAGTAGGCTTGTCATGTGATTGGAGGTGTGGTTTGGGCGTAGTCCTGCTCTCAAACCTAAGGTAAAGTGATACTTCACCCGTTGAAACATGAATCTGTATTGACATTGGGTCATATATGTTTTAGAAATGTGAAATAATTTTTGAAGTTGATGCCTTCTTGACTGAGAAAAGGCAGAAAGTATCTTTTTGGCTCATGTGGATGAAAGACAACAACTCCCAGACTGCACAGCACCGCAGGCCACTCCCGCTGAAGCTACGGTGCTCTACAGACATTAACTACAACACATACGGCTGTTTCCTCAACTGATTCCGAGATTTCTTCCAGAAGGAATTTGCATCTTGGAAATTCCTGGCAGAAAACTGACCCCATGTCTGTGTCCATAGGCAAACAGTGAGAGCACCGACACCACCAGTCTGCCCCAGCTCGAGCCGGCCCGGGCTCCTTGTCCTCACAGCCGCCTTGAGACCGGCCTGTCGGCAGCAGCCCCCTTGCCGCTATATTGCGGCTTGTAGAGATTGCCACAAAATCCGATTCGAGCAAAAGACCTTCAAAATCCCCTTCATCCATATCAGTTTGAAGTTGAAACATACTTTTTTCGCGATTCTTGGTTCTTATCAGCTTTTTCCATAGAGCCTGTTAGCATAGCTTCCAAGCAAAATGGCGAATGATAAGTTTCAATTCTGGGAGTGAGGTCCCACCGACTGATCTGTAATAGGTCTATAGCTTCAGTGGTCGAAAATATGAGGAACTAGCGATGTAGTTTCACCCCTGCTAACCAAAACAGCCTCCGATGATGCAAAATGACGTCATCGGAGGCTCCTTTTCAGAAAAGAAATACAGAGCTTTCCCGTCTCAGGGGAAAATGAGGGTGGGATGCATGACCATTCAAATACACTACAAGGTTTCTAATGATACAAAGCTTAATGCAAATGGGTGAAGTATCCCTTTAATATTAACTCCATTTGTGACCACAGCTTAATAAAGTATACTGGAGGACTGATATCAAAACTAAAAATGGAGTGGAGGAAGACACATATCGTGCAAAGACAACAAAAACAAAATTACTGTAGTTTAAGTTCCCAAGCATGAAATCATTGACACCTATTCTTGTGAAGAGCAGAGGCAGAGCCTTAACACACCGTTTTATGCCTAATCACAATATTCACAAGTAGGCCATTTTTTCTGTCTTCACAGGCAGAGAAGCACAAGTGCTGTTTTAATGTGACACTGCATGGCTGACAAATTTTAAATAATTTAAATATGACAAATTACTATTATTCCTCGCTTCCCAGTTGGCAGCAACTGTAGAGGCAACGGATAGTTAAAATCATGCAACATTTCGAACAACATTAGGGGAGAGTGGGGTAAGTAGTGCCAATATTTACTTAAAGTGCCTTTAAAGCAAGGGGATTACAGTAATACCTCCAACTAAAATATGTACATATAGTTTAGGATGTTGTGCATGTTGTGCAACAATAACTTTGGATTTTAAATAAACTTGTTTGAGAAATATAGCTTTAGAAAAAAAAGTGGTTTGTGGCACAACTTGCCCCCAGTGCGGGGTAAGTTGTGCCATTAGAGAGAATACACTGGGGTAAATTGTGCCATTGATAATTGAAGTAAAACAGATCATTTTAATCTCACAAACGATAATGCTATATAAAAGCAAGACAAATTCAATACAAAATTACTTATTTAACGTGTATTTAAAGTTATAACAACAATAATATAGCTCCAAATACCTATCCAATAGCCTGTACTTGATCTAACCTGCTTTTTCGTTTCCATCTGGCAGGCTAATGTTATTTCTTTGTACGAACTCAAAAGCCCGTTCACGGCATTTCATGACACCTATGCCATGAAACATTGCTGCTAGTGTCTTAGTATGGTCAGCTAGCTCTTTCTGGCCAAACAAGTTCTCATTGAAGACTTGTTTGGCGACTGCTGTTCTTTCATAGCCTGGCTTTGTTGCTTCTCCTATTTTTTTCTTATCCATATATGTTTTTATGGTCATCGTGCAGATCTTCATCTCCTTTCCAACCTGACGTATGGTCTTCCCCTGTTGCACCTCTTCCACTGCTCTTTTCAACTCCTCAAGAGGAGTTGGAACCCTGTCTGTCTTCCTTTTGTATTTGCGTGGCATGATGGATTTTGGTCTAAAATTAAGAATGTCACATAGTTTTACTGATCAAATGTAAGAATACAATGTACAATAATAATAAAATACAATAAAGTAATATATAGTAAATAATCATAAATTCACTTTAAGTTGTGCCACTGGCACAAAAAACCTTGATCATAGAAATTTTACTTTGGAGGTGAAAAAATTGTTTTTTGAACTTAAATGTGCTTACCTCTCAAGCCATGTGTCTCCCTTCTTTGCAGTATGAGTGAAATGGATGCCACTTCAAAAATATGTGGTCACATGACCAACTTCTTCTATGGTTTTCTAGATAACAGGGGTGGCACTACTTGACCCTTGGCACAAATTACCCCACTCTCCCTATATGTTTGAGAGCGTCTGCAAGACAACAGCATACGTTAGCAAACAACTTCCAAGCTTACTCAAATGTTACTTTAAAATAGGTTAGGTGTAGATTAAGATAGGAGAGGTGTATATTTCTTGCTTTAAGCTGTGTTAGCTATCTTATGGTAATGTTAGCTAGCAAAGGTTATGTCATTTAGCTAATGGTAATGTAAGATAGAAATTGATTGAGTGCTTACTTCAGCTAGCTATCTTAACAAAGATGTTGCTTATCTGGAAATATGAGCTGGTTTACCTCATTGTCTCTTCAGTTTCTCTTTAACTGGGAAGTTTAAAGAATAAAACGTTTTTCTTTTAAATTGTTGTCAACCTGGAAGACAGCAGTACAACGTTATGGTAGTTTTCGCCTCAAGGGAAAATAGCTGCTGTTTAAATATGGTAAACTTTTTATTTATTTTGCACTTAAAATACTTTCCTGATAGGTTATACTTAACTGTTGCATTACTGTTCAACAGCATAGTAATGCAAGTGGTAACAATGGTTGGCCACCAGTTTAGGTGAGGGGAGGGGAAAAACCATTGCACTGTTGTCAGAGCCAACAATCTCTTCCCTCAGCTTTTAGCCCCCCCACTGAAGCTGAGCTGTTCTTTCTACTTCTTCCCACGCAAAGTAAGCAACCGTTTCTCACATACAGTTTTAAATCACACATTGTGGTGTTAGCAACACCAGGTGATGGAAACATGTTCACTGGAAGCCCCCAAAGCTTCCACGCGGTCAGCCTGAAGCCCACCCTGTCACATCATGACAATGAGGGGAGGTGGAACATGGTGGCTAACAGAGAAGTCAGACTGAAGACACATGACTCACACATGAAAGCTACAGATAGCGTACACTTTTTATTTCAGATGGTTGGGGTTTACATTTTATTAGTTGTTTTAATTATTGTTCATCTTTGCCCTTTAAAGGTTGTGTGTGATAACAGATAGTTCTGTGAACAGAGCAGCATATAATGGGCTTAACATACAGCATACTGGTATAGGCTACTACTATATACAGTACACTATGTTATGTATATCAAGTTCATAGTGTACCACCTCTCTGAACTGGGGTTGGCAAAGCAGCATTTTCACATTTTAATAATTAATAATGCACTTCTAAACATTAACATAGATTTCAAAACACTAACACTGCTTTAAAATGGAAATGCTTCACATATTGTTTCGAAATCAAGATTTAATATCAAGGGCTATGTTATTGGATCACTTTAATCAAGGTGACGGAGATATTTTGTGTTTTGAAATAATGAGACATAACTATTGATTGGTACATTACAGATGTACAACAAAGAAGGACAATCAAATAGTCTAGCAAACAGCCTCTTATCCTTCTGCTGCTTACGTAAAATAATGCTGCTCAGTTTATTGGTGGAATATTCCTTTAAAGGTGCACTATGTAGTTTTGGTAGAGAAATGTGAAAGTTGGAGAAATGTACAGATTCTGTGGTATATGTTCAAAACTCTATACACAAACTGTCCTCAGAGGAAAAGTGGGTCACTGGAACACTGTTTGAAGATAAAATGCTACGAGGGAAGTTATGGTGGTGGGCCCGCAACAGTGAAACTGTAACTCTCCCTTGCTTTTTAGCTCCAAACAATGTCCAGGGACCCATTTTTTTCCTTTGAATAAAGTTTGTGTATTTAGTTCAGAAAATATGGCATAGCATTATTTCACTTCTCCAACTTTTAAATTTCACTACCAAATCTACATAGTGCACCTTTAACATAGAATAACACATCAAGAACTGTACCTAAAACCCAAACATATTTATACTTCGCCCTCACAAAATTTCAGAGGGAAATATTGGAGTTTCCATTCTACTAACATCTGACAGCTGAAGTTTGTAGAGAATTCTAAATAAAGAAAAAAAAGCTTTCATCTTGTACATCAAACTTCCTATGAGCACATGCAACCGTTAACATCAGCCAGGTAGTTCAGTTGGAAGAACCTCAAGGTTGATCAATTCTTTTAACTAAAGGCAAATGGCCTAAAAAAAGAATCACAATCAGCTCCACCATTATAGGAGTAAAATGTGCTGAACACAGATAAATGCATCAGCGTGGTCAGATCATGTAAGATGCAATAGTTTGAAAATTGCAGATGACATTGTTTTTTCATGGGTACTTTTAATACTTTACAAAGTACACATGAATCTCACATATTATAAAGGCTCTAAATGGGTCCACCACTGGCTATGTGCTCACTGTCATCATAAGAAAGTCTTTGGTTGCTCTCTGACTCAAGAATTTCTCCAAACTTTACTTTATTAAGAGCAGTATGCTCTCTGACTCAAATATGTAAGCAGGGTGGTTCTATCGTTTGTAATCTTTTGAAGATTAGAAACACAAGGAGTTGAGAAAAGTGGATCTAGAGGAGACGATGCTTCTACATGCTGAATTACTGATCTCACTTTCCCATATACACGCACTTTGACAGAAATCTGTTTTCCAACTGACAATGAACAGAGCGCAGCAATTACATTATGACCATTTTATTAGTAAACATCACTGAGCGTCATTATACAATGAAAGAAACATTTTTCAAATACTGACATTAAAAATATACAATATGATTGATATTAAAAATGTAAAAAAATATATATTTAGCTTTAATAGGACGAGGTAAGACATTTGTTGAAAAATGAGAACATTCAAAGTCTGTGGAAATCAAACAGCACACATGCTTTTAGTTTTAAAGTGGCTTTTAGGTTTAATTCAATTGTGCAGTCTTTTTGTGTAAGGATGGATGTTGTGTGAGTGAAGGTCTCAGTGTATGACAGTGTGTCGGAGCTTCCAGTTCTTTCCATCCAGGTAGGCCATGCTGGTCTTTGTCCACACTCTGCTGGGGTTAGAACAGATTCTCTTCCCATACACAGTGGTGAATCTATTACAAATCACAAAGCACAAAGAACACATTCAGTAACAAGTTAAAACATTGTTGAAGATTAGTTCAAAAGTAGTAAAATATTTTTTTCTGAAATGCCGACTTACACCACTGCATGAATAGGGCATGATGTCTTATACTGTGTGTAGTAATGTTTCAGTCGATCTCGATGGACTTGAGTGGATGTGAGTAGTCGACAACAACTGCTTATTCCCCCTTTGAAAAAAGAAATAAGAGCTTGTTATTATAAACACCTTTTCCAGGTCTTAAAAAAAAACAATACAGCACATCATGACAAAATATTACACAAGAAAGTAAAACATACACACACTAAAATCTTCATATTGCTCCTACCTTGACCCGAGGCTGTGGAAAGCATGATAGTTACAAGAAACAGCGAGACGATTAGGTTGAGACTTGTCATTGTGTCTTTGGCTTAAACAGATATGAAAGTTAGTCTACACTGCAGGCCCTTTTTAAGCCCACTGACACAGGCGACACATTCATTTATGCATCTTGCAGGTTGAGCATGATGCACCCACAGATATGCAATGGTGGAAAGCAGCGTACATATTTCCTTGCAGTGTGGTCCTCGCCCCTCTACTCACCAATTTCCTGTGGTCTGAAGGTGTTAGTAGTTTTCCACTGCAGAGCGATGCGGTCTTTGCATATTGAAGGCCTATAATTGTTTTACAGTTTAAATTATTGCATGGAAAAATACCTGTTCCAACTGTACCTAATTTTTGGTACTAGTATTTTTTTTATGAATCAATGAATGTGCATTGGCCCCTTTCTACACAGATCAGTTTTACAGAAATCTGTAAATGTTCCTTAATATCAAACAAAACACACACAGGGTAAATTTTTGTTTTTAACTGGGAAGGTTACAATGAGTTCTTTCAGTTCAAGTCTATTAAAAGTTTCACTTTCTAACACAGAAGCTTTCTATTTTTTCTAGGTTATTGAGGTTTCTATCTGCCTCTGATGCTAGCATACTCATTTCCTCAACCACAGTGCAAGCAGGGCTAGAAAAATCCCCTCGTCTTAGTCTCATTACTTTTGAAGGCACATAGGGCACATGAAAAGTAAACAAATGCACATACAGAACGTACATGGATACAAAACCATGTTCTTCTGTTCCACTCAAACAGACATGCTTGGTAGGAGCACTGTCATGCATGAGAGGAAAAAGCATGAAACACTTTCTTCTTATGCGTGTTTTGAGATAAAATGTTGTCTGCTGTTTTTTCATGTCTACCTGCACTGATGTGTAGTTCAGCTATTTAGGAGATAGATTAATAGTAACATAGGATTTATCTACACACCTTCATATTTAGGATGCAAATACAGTAATTTACTAAATCAAGTGGAAGGACCAACGATCCTCCTAAAAAAAACAACACAAGAAATATTATAAATAATGGCTTTGGTTTGAATAAACTCAAAGTTTATGTAAAACTAAAAATAGCACTATGAAATATTTTTACCACCAGAATGTGAATTGTACAAAGAAAATCAGGCTGTAGGAGGACTTTTTTCTACAGCACAGCCAGTAGATACCACGCAGGGATGAGCCTAGTTGACTGTGGTACATTGGATATTAAACATTTTAATGGTAATGATTCAGCTGGAAATTATTTGTCAAGTAATGTATAATAGCTAGCTTACCAGTAGGCTAAGCCAATATTGGAAATATAAGGGCACTATTAGCAGACTAACTTTAGTAAGGACAGTGTACAGTTGAGCTAGCTATTGTGTGTTTGCTTAAAGGTCTAAGACACTTGCAACTTGTAAGCATTCATTTGTTGATAGACTACTTGGCAAAATGAAATTCATTATATCATGAAATTAAATACAGGAATAATTCCAGTTTTGCTGAGTGTCCAGCAGAGGGCGCTAGCACATCCACGACGTCGGCCATTAAAAAGAGAAAGACACAAGACGATGACGGTAACTAAAGGACAAATAAAGTAGAAGTTGCTATTTTGGTTAATGTTTAACGTTTCTTTTTTTTTTTTTAAAGGCACATTTATAAAGTTATGGACACAGTGGTTTATTTGAAGTCTTTAGGATGATTCACAAGGTTTTATCAGCAGAATATTTTTTCCATGTACATGTTAGCTTATCACAATGTTTGCTAGCTTGTTTTTTTAATCTAGGTATATTTCCTTGACTATAATGGGGAGGAATGATAAATAGAAATGCTGTGTTACATTGTTATAGTTTCTGCTGCCTTTTCAGTTTATAGTTATGAAGTTAAAAATGAAAATGTTTAAATGTCACATTTTTCTCATACAGGTTTTATAATGAAAGCTCTATGTGTGAGCCGGAGAGATACTGAGAAAAACTACATGATGAAGAAACGCAGCGATGAGCCCAGATGTGGACGAAAACACAAACACTTTCCTATTGGATCCCAGGTATGCTCTTAGAAACTGTATTTGGCTTTTACAAAGTTCTATAGTCAAGTAAACTACAGAAATAAAAGCTACATACAGCTAAGGGTCTTAATGAGATCGCCACAAAAGAGCATTTATTAAAGCAAAGTGTACGGGTCTTCATACTCTACAAAGTATTTAGGCACAAATGTTTATATATAAATGTAATAATAATACAATATGTTTTATATTATTACAATTTGGCAGCAAATTGTTGAATTGTCGTACCACACAATGACAGTTAGAGCCTTAAACTGACTTTATTTGTTTGATAAACAATCTTAAGGGGGGGGGGGGAGCTTATGAATGAGATGGGTAAAAAGGGAGGCCCTTCTTTCTAACTTAAGATTGAGAAACTGCCTTTAAATTATGCAATTATAGTTTTTATTTTAATGGAACCAATCCCATTGTTCATGCTTCCTTCCTCATTTTTAGTAATCACTTCTGTTTCACACAGAAAACCAAATTCAGTAAAAGTCATGCTCCTTTAGTTGAGTATCAGCTGACACTGCAAACAGCTTTAACAGTCTATCTTTATGTTTTATGATGCACATTTTATTCTTTTCACATGCAGATTATTCACATTAAAGAACTCATATATTTTAAGTCCTGCTTGTTTTCGAGGGAGTAGAAGAATATGTAAATCTAAATAGCTACAAACATTACCATTTTTTACCCTTTTATTTGAGTCCAGTGTGAGATTGAACATTGTTCATGTGTCCGCTACTTGTTGTAAAGTTATAGTGACGCAAGTCATGAACTGACTATGTTAAAGGTCACAGATGAATATGGATGTAATAAATCGTATACAGCTTAAATGTAAATAAGAAAAATAAATGAACATTTAGGTCAAACAAAAAGCAGAAAGAGCTTTTGATTTGTAAAGCATCTCGTGTGTTTATGGACAGAATGGAAGCCTTTTTTTTACTGACAGCAAAGAGTTGTATTTTTACTGTTTTGGCAGATTTTTGGTTTTGGCAGATTTTTTTTATTAAAGCTGTGAGTAAACTGACATGAAAAGATTATCTCCCCTCAATTTTTGGTCAATCAGATATTTAATATATCAAGAAATACATTTTGACTCAAGAAGGCATTTTTTAAAAAGATTTATTTTGAGATAGGATATTTAAAGATAGGACAGTGGACAGACTCAGAAATCTGGCAGAGAGAGAGAATGGGGAACGACCAAGCGGCAACCTCCAGTGTTGAAAAATGAAACCAATGCGGGAGTGCAAAATCCTGCAGTTTGTTGAGGGTCCACTTGGGGCTGGCTCCTAGAGCCCCAGAAGTCACATACACACCCCATTCTAAAAAGCTCGTTTTTTACAGTCTGGTACAAAAAACGAAATATGTCTGATTGTCTGCATGGTCGCACACTGCATGGGGGTGAATTTTTTACAACGGCTCAGTTTTGATTTTATGAATGATACATGTCATCCATAGTTAGGCGCGAGGCTGACCTGATTGACAGGCGGGCGCGATGTAACAGTTTGTCAAAAGGCTTGTCGTTAGGTTGACTGAAAGTTAGGCTTAGACAGGATTTCCAGCATGGCGGCTCCCGTGAGCCTCCAGAGTGACAGGATGAAATCACTTATGCTTTGTCCATGAAATATTTACTGTCTATGGGAACGACATGCAGGAAAGGAGCCACAGGTTGAATTTGAACCTGGACCGCTCACACCTTTTTTTTAAAATATAATATCATATGAGGCTCCTTTAACAAGTTGAGACTTGTAACTGCAACAACGGATCATGCAAGGACAAACCAAATCTGGGTGGCGGATGCTCGGAAATGTGTGGTTTGTGGTTGAAAGCCTAAGGATGTCCTTCCTTCCCCTTTTGTTGCCCTTGCACAGACCATAGCTGTCAGCTAGAAAGAAAAAGCAGGAAAAACCCCCCAGAAATATGACACATAGGGCAGAGTGACCAGCACATGATGTTGCCTTTACATTCCTGCTGAAATCAGCAAGATTTATACCTGAATGTACTTATTGAAGACACCATCAGACAGAGAGATACCCTCTGTGTTCAATGTGTTTAATATTCTCCAAATCCAAACAGTAAGGTTACAACAAAATAGCTGTAACCCTACTCATGGCGTTTTATCACTATTACCATGTAGTTTCTGCATAAACCTAACCAAACAGACTATGCAAAGAACAACAGTTCAGACAGGAAGAAAACAGGCCAAACGTTTGTCACAAAGTGATGGTAAGGTTGGAAGGCCGTCAAAAGAACGCCTCTAATGAATATGGTAGAAAGATGCCCCTCACAAAAGTGAGTTTTAAGCTCTTATGAAAAGGCTCTTTATGAGCCAAAAGAGTAAATGAGATCATCAGCATAAAGATTTATGATTTCTATATAGTTAATGTTAATGCCGTAGGGTAGGTTTCAGATGAAGTGATTAATATCAACCTGCAGATTTCTTTGAACATTTTCCATCACAAAGATTCATGATGAGTGATTCATTTGACTGTTAAACGAGAGCAGAGGGAAACAACTCTACTTACACACGTACAGGACAAAATCATCAAACACATGAGAGGAGAGGTACTGCTTTGTTTGTCAAAGTCGACACAAACTAAAGTTACATTCAGAAGCTTTTACATTTAAAAAACGTATTCCTGAAAAAGGTCAAAGGAAGAAATAGAAGCAGGTTCTGCTGCTCTGTAGATTCCTCTTCACTGATTTTCTTAATGAGCTCCGTCAAGGCCATGATGCAATAAAAAAAACGGAAATATATGACTTCCGTGTCACCCAAGTGCGTCCTTTCCTGGTATCCTGAGACACCCACGCACACACTCTGTAGAAAGCCCTTGCAGACAACTGTCCGTTCAGTTTTCCCTGGTTCCTCTTTTCATGGTATAAAAACTAGATGTCTGGTCCGAGGAAATCATCAGTCGGCTTCATCTGCCAAATCAAACCCTTGTTTTCTGCAAAGAACCTCAGGAGCATCTCACTCTGTAACCATGCAGCTCTGCATCACAAGACTGGCCGGCCTCGCTCTCCTCGTTGGTGTTTTGGTCATGGCAGCAACAGCTGGTAAGTCACCAATGGGAGATCCTGTAAAATAAAATGCAGTATGAGCCAGCGAGAGTTCACAGAAGTACTTTGAAGATATTTACTTCTTAGGAAAATGAAGGCCACAACAATGTGTATTTATTCAGATATTGCAAATGCAAGAAATGCATGTTCATAACATCCTGGATTGTTTTCTGAAAATCAGAAATCAAGGTGAGCGATTGCTGCACAGAGGTCAGTGTCCAGACCGTCACTGCTCCCATCCTGGGCTACAGGATCCAAAGGAGGAGACTCCCATGTGTCCGCGCTGTCATGTAAGAATCACACATCTATTTACTCAAACAGAGACATGTACAGCTATCAATTAAAACTGGTTTATGTGATTAATGATCTTAATTTTGTCCACACAGATTTGAGACCTCAGAGGGAGAAGTGTGCAGCCACTTCCAACAGGACTGGGTGTTCGCCAAAATCAAAGAGATCGAGTGAGTCAACCTTTGTCCTTTTAGACAGGATGTCTGAAGTATGCTCAGAGGTAGCATGAACTAATGTTTAACCTGTTATTTCCTCTTTGTGTGTTTTACAGGCAGGCCCGCAGAGCGAAGAAGAACACTACGCCTGCCACATCTGCAACGCCTGCTGCAACATCCTCCAGCCCTCTGAGAGCACTCCTAAAGAAATAAGAAATATTCCAAGACAATTTTCTTGGGTCGTTTAATAATATTTAAAAATGTTGTTGTTCTTTCATATTTATTATTTATAACTAGCTCTATTTATTTTCTTTACATTTTTTGGCAAGATAACATTTGGCTTTACACAGATAGAAGATACAAAGATGTTAATAATGTGCACTAAATTATGAGATCTAAAAGTTTTTTGTTTGTTATAATAATAAATGCATTTGTCCTCTCCACACATGTTTCTGTTTCTGGTTGATTAGTTAACTCTTCTTACCATTTGACTATCAAGACCTGATGGTGTGGCTGTCAGGTTTTTTTTTATAGTTCTATTGTGCCATCTAGTGGGGACACGAGGTCATGTCTTGACATGAGAGCAGTGTGTCATTGAGGGAGTCACCTTGTCTGACTGGAGCAGCAAACCCCTTGGGGTGTTGATCTGAAATAGCACAAGAGACAGCCTCCCTGTCAGTCATTCCGTGCATTTGCATGAGCTCGAGGGAGCGGGACAGCTCATCGAGAAGTTTTCAGACACCTTGGAGCAGATGTGCTGGCAGCATCCTTTTCTAAGTACACCATGCAAACAAGTCAAGCCACCAAAACACAGCATGCAGAGCAACATTCTGCTCATTTAGCGCAATCTGAAGAAGATCTGTGAAAAATACACTTTTCAGTTATGATAAGCAGATTTCCCTGTTCATATTAGTATTACTTAAAAAACATTTTAAAATGTCTAAAAAAGCTTAGCCCAGTCCTTATTGCAGAGGACGTGGGTTCGAGTCCAACCTTGGCCCTTTGCTGCATGTCATCCCAACATTCCCCGTCTCTCTTCAGCCTCCTATCCAATAAAATGGCTCGAAAAAATATCTTTAAAATCAAACAAATGTTATAATGTTGTTGTAGGCTCCTTTTATTTACTGTTTATAATGAATATTAAAAAATGAGTTAGGGATGGCTTCGTCTAAAGTAACTCTCACTTCAGTGAGAAAGTTATAATTGAATTTAAAAAAATAAGGACAACAATGTTGGAGGATTATCAATTCACTTTATTGTTTACGAGGATTATTTATGACATGTTTTGCATATTAATTTGATCAAGCAGCAGAATAAAAACATGAGTAATAAAAACCAATGATGAGCAAATATCAAAAATGTTCATCTTATTATTATATAAAAGGTTTATCGACACATAAGATATATCTGTGGCTTGCATACATGATTACTTGTTTATAGGATACTTGTTATATACTCGAGTATTGGTCTGAAGCTGTGTATATTTAGGCAAGTAAATGAAATAAGCATTTCTTTTTCAGAGATTATATCCACAAGGTGACTGGATCACAGCAGGTTTATAATTCTAATACTTTCCGTGTCTTGTGTGCAAACTGTCGAGTTCCAAATCCAAAAAGAGACCCCAGCTTGTTCTTTACTCATAAAAACCTTCAGTGCTGTCCGCGATGGTTTCTGTGGTGCTGAAGACAGATCCACTTCCATGATTGAATGAATGGGTGACATTTTTCTTTGTCTGAGTTTGACCCTCATTGGCCAACTTCTTCAGTTTTAAACTGTAAAGAAAGACGAGTTATTAATGACAAAGAAAACACAACTCACCAGAAAAGCTACTCCTGAAATAAAAGTCTAACCTGAAACGTTTTGGTATTCAAAGTGAGCAGAAGTGTCATACCTGAGTAAATCCAGGAGTCTCCTCACCCACTTGTCCCTCTGTGTGGCACATATCTCTTGTTTTCTTATGGTGTAGAAACTATAGAAATGAGACACACAAAGAGCATTATACTGTAGGAAAGTGTAGAAGTGTAGTGTATTATTATCTGTCCCTTTCACATTTGTCATTTTACCTTTTATAACGACCTTTCTTTTTTTTTTTACTAAAAGCTTCATGAATTAAAGTCACCGATTCGTACCATGATGATCAAAAAATAAGTCGGGAAGACTACAAATCTGACCATGTAATTTTTTGACATTGCTCACCGACACAGTTTTGTTCAAAAAGTATTGTGATTTGATATTCAGCTATTTAATTTCGTCTTCCCTAAAGGCTTGACGCGATTTATGGAGATTTGGCGCTGACTGAATAACATCCTGTTTCGAGTTATGAAATCCAAACAGTCTTTATTGCAAACTGCTGTTGTTGACTTTATCAGATGGCTTACTTTTTTTGGCAAGAAATTCTACTGATACAGCTTATCAATCACCAGTGTCTTTTAGTTATTTTGGAATACATCCAATCAATGCAATCAGTCTACACCAACTGTCTCTGAAAAGTTTCACATTTTCGGACCATGACATTCTTATTTTATAGTCAACGAGTCCGACTGGTGCTGGCGGTGTCGCAGGCTGGACAGAAAGTAGCAGAGACTCTTACATGATCGCCTCCATGCGACAGTTTTCCTTACGACTTATTTCTTTGTAGCCCGTTATAAGCCTGAAAGGTATCGGCTTCCTGTTGAATGTTGTACAACAGATCTTGGCCTTCTGAGAGTCTTCTACACAAAAACAAAAAACACACTCCACATTACTAATCATCACATTGGTCCGTTTGGCCTAAAATGGTATCTGGTATATGGTATATAGTTAATGGTAAGCATTGAAATGTGACCAGATAAACTTACGGGCAGCTTGAGTTGGACTGACCAGACCCAGCGTGATGCAGAAGAGAACGACAATCATGGAGATCTGACATCTTGGAGACATGTTGATGGTGGGAAGAAACCGGCTGAGAACTTACTGTTAACACAGCCTCACACATATTTATACTTTTAGAGGTGCTCTTGTTTTTTATAACCTGTGGCTCTTAATTGAGGACAGGAAGCTCACTATTGCATCATGGCAGGCAACGATGCATAAGTTGCACTTTGATCGTGAATTAAACCCTCACTGTGCTAGTTTGCTACACCTTGGCGTCTGCGTGGGCCTTTGAGAGTTTCACTGTGGAGCTGGCGGGCTGATGCATTAAGTCCATGCAGCCTCCTTGGGCTGTCATCTAAATGAATGTCTTCTGTGTTAATAATTGTACTGTGAAGCTCTTCATATACAGTGCAGCTGACTCTAATCGGCACCAATTCCTCGCTTCATTAGATTTCTCCTTTGCTACAGCGTATTACTGCATCTTTAGCTCTCGGTGCACATGCATGCATAATTACACTTGTATGAAATTTGTTGAACAAAATATCGACCTTTCTTACTTCATCTATTTTCTAGTGTCAGCAAAATTGACTCATAACCATTGTCATAATTTGATGTAGCCTAAAGCTAAAGTCAGGTTTTTTTTTTTTTTACATAATCAGCAATCTCGAGGTTGTTTTGTGGTGAGGACTGATGGAGTATGAGCGGCTTGTCAAACCCCCCTCCTCGTTAGCATGACCTATTTAGTGTGCAGAAAGCTGACAACTCCAAATCTAGCTCAGCTGACCTAGATAGACACAACATCTTCAAGTTGTAAACGCTTCATATCATAATGTAAATGTAAAAAAAAATGCATGTACCAGCTGTAAATGACTAGTTGTAACAGTAAATAGTGTGTAAGCGACATTCATGAATGAATGCATGAATGAAATCTGTAAAGTCACCAAGGGTTTCCTATAACTCCATTTACAGCTCGTCATTGACTGAAGCAAGGGATTGTATTGGTACGCTACTCAGAGTGATACTCGGGAGAAATCTATGTTGTTGTGGCCCTTTGCACACAGAGATCCCAGAAGAGTGTGAAGGCCAGCAGCAGATAAGAGCCACTGTAGCTGATGGGGATTGTGTGTTTTTGGCTCAAGGGCACTTCAGAAACATAGTTGCTTGCTGTCAAAGGAATGAAGGCTGTGCTGCAGTTGAATGACTCACCAAGGTCTCAACAACTGAACAGTAGCTATGATTAATTTGTGGATTTTAACCTCCTGTTCCCCAAAGCTTAAACAGAAATGTCTTGGCTTCATACTGTAGTAACTTGAGTATGGAGAGATACCAAAGTAGGTACGCTACATTCATTAAGTGGTACTTTACACTGAGCAAGGTTTTTATAGGGAAATCCAACTCCCTGAAGGTTGAGGACGGGCCTGCTCAGGCTTATCCTGCTTACACCATGGTCACTTGCTAAAGATAACACCACTTCTCCAGTAAATAGTACAGGTCTCATCTATGACCTGGCAACGGGAGGCTAACAGTAGGTTAGCAAGATTCATAGTAAATAAGACTGCATAGGATTGACATTCAGGAAATATAACTTTATTTGTTCTGTGCAGATTAGAATATTTATGTCAGATCTATATTGATAGTAAGCCTAAATACTTAGACATCAGTAAATGTTTTGTTGATTGTTATAGCCTTTAAACATATCTTAGTCTGATCTGGGGAGCCTAAATTAGTTGTGACTGCTCTGGGCTCTGTCATTTCGTGACAGTTTCAGAGATCATGACTCATTATGTTCTCGCTATGACTTGCCTAACTTGTGGCCTCCTTGAAACCTCCTCTGTCCTCCCACTTGGCAAGTTCTGCCCACACGTCTCCATTTAGCACATCACAAGAACTCTTGCCAAGTTTGATGGTTTCCACCCCCCCCCCGGCTACATTGACCTATAAGGGGGCAGTGTTGTTATGAGCCTCTGATGGTTGTTAAGCAAGACAAGCGCTAGCCATGTTATCAAACATAGTGTGTCACAATGTTTACAGATGTGCAGGGACAGTCTGTATCATAGCTTCTTATTCTTCCCCTGGCGTTGTGTGTTTTGTGTGACCTGGTGTGACTGCTGATAAAGTCAGAGGTGACATGATGAACTGGACAATCGTCTGGTTTGATAGCCTAATCCCTGTTAATCCTTTGTAAAACACAGACTCTTAACTCATACTGTCTTAGTGATTGACACACAAACCTGCTTTATCACCAGAGATACCAGTGCTACGTCAGAGCTGAGAAAATAAATCAATTCATTTTTAAACGGACCAACAGAATGTCAGTCAGATCTTTAAAAAAACACATTTTACATATTGAAAACATGTCTGCTCTATCTATTTACCATTTCTATATTAAATATGGGACTTTTGGTGCAGAAAAGTCAAACGTTCTATTTTCAAACCATTGTGCAAAACTGGCAGTTAAACCAATAAAACAAAACAAAATGTGTTTACACTTTGAACACCATTAATAACTGAAAGCAGACATTATATTGTTCAAGCCACGGGGCAGACAAACTGCTAACACAACACTGACAAGTCAATGCATTATTAAAACATTGGATGAGAAAATCGATTTCTAACCTGTTAGCCAATCTGTCAAACACAGAGCATCACAAGCATCATTCACGTACTCACTTGAACTTCGGAGAACAGAGCAGAGGTTTGAATTGTTGATCAGTTTGTCACTATGAGTGACTAGCTTAGCATCAGACACGAGTCATGTAGTCGACAGTTAATTCAAACATTTTTTTTTTTTTTTTTGCAGCTTTAACAGAAAATTCCTAATCAAAATAATAATTGGTCAATTTTGTAATTTATTGACACATCTCTTGCTTTGTATCTCATACTGTATTAACAGCAGCTAACTAGTTAAAGGAAAACATGCATACTTTTTCATTATGCTTTGATTCTAGCATTATCAAATGTTGGCCAGTGTGTTTCCTTGAAAGTGGTTGTAAAAAAGTCTTTTTTCCTCCTGGGCTCCCTCTCCTCTTCTCTCCTCCCTCCTCCCTCCTCTTTTCCTCTTTGGTCTCCTTCTGGTGGACGGACGGTAAGAAAAGAGAGAAGGGGCAGGGAGAGGAGGTAGGGTGGGGGTAAGGAGAGAAGGGGGGGTCACTATTGAGTTGTCCACCCACACAAGGCCCCCTCTGGTCACCTGCGTGGGTTTGGGCCAAAGGAAAGGCTAGGACCCACACACACACACACACACACACACACACATATAAACACAAAGAACAAAAAAGAGCAGCTTTCTAACCTCTGACGTCAAATGTGGAAAAGGATCACGGTTTAAAAGCAATTTAAATTAGGGAGAAACTTCCTGAAAACTACAGAAAGGGTAATTGTCGGCATCCTTAAAAGCACTAAACAACAAAGCAGAGTTTTAGCAGTGAGTAAGGCAGCACTGGGATTTAAAAAAAGCTGTTGCATTATCTTCAAAAAAGGGCCCAGTTTATCATAATTAACATGTTCCAGGCTGTCAAACCCATGAGCCACAGAAAACAATGCTCTTCAATGTTTTATTGAGGGCTTGTGGTCAATTACTGGATGTATAATTACGCGAGCTGGGCAGATTCTGTCCTCAGCGTCTCCTCCTACATCCCATCTGCCCTGTGTGTCCAGAGTGTGGGTGACTGAAGTAGCTGCAGGGGGGCGGTGAATGAGGAATTATTGTGGAAAAATGATAAGAAACTTGTGATGTAACAGTCTGAGTTGCACTTCTGCTGTTTGAGCCGATGCTGCAAGACCAGAATGAGTAGTAGAAGAAGAAAACAGGGGGAAATATAAAAGTAAAGGACCTCTGTGACATTAGTAAGAGCCCCGAGGTGTTTTAATCTGGCAGAGCTTCCTCCTGGAGAATACAGTGAGCCAGAAGAGGTGAGCAGAATAAAGGGGCAGGGGTGTAGAGTGGTAGAAAGACGAGTATTTTTAGGGTGCACTGTTTTCTGTGGAGACGAGGGCATGCGGTATCACAGCCGGGTCACATCGCTGAGGGGGGAAACAGCCCTGGCTCTCCACTGAGACAGCAGATAAGGAGGAACAAGAACACTGAGATGTAGCTCTGTCTCTCAAACACACAATGGTACAAAAACTACGCTCCTAACCACAACCACAGGAAGACACACTGCTGCTTCACTCTCACACATTCTCTCACAGACACTCACAAACCCTCAGAATTGTTAAAACATCACGTCAGAATAAGCCTCTGAGCTCCACAGGTGAAGTTTAAATGAGGCTTTGTTTTTTTTTCACACACGAAAACCGACATTTTTGTAGAATCTCTTCCCTCAACAGCTCATCTCTCTATATATTTTTTGTGTTCTCCGTCTTTTTCCACCTCTCTTCAATGGTAGCCCTTTAAAGATGTAAATGCCAGCCGAGCAGATGGATGCAGAGAACATCTCATCACTCTGACACCATGTTTATGCAATCACACGCAAACACTCCTCGTGCACACACACACACACACATACACAAACATATACGCTCCAAAGCAAGATGCTGATGGCGATTTCCTCAATCATCAAAGTGTGCACATGATGCAAACACACATACACAAACACTTTTGGTGTTTTGGTGTTTTTGATGAAACCTTCTGTTCGCCTCTTCCTTTGTTTATCAAGTACACACTTGCAAAAAAAAAAAAAAAAAAACACAGACGCACATCCACACACATGAATTGAGTAATTCGTCAGACAAGCAGCTGTTATGTAGAGATCTGGGTCCTGACGAAAATGCCTCTGACATGCTGATGGCACTTTGTCGACCCGAGGAGTTCAACCAACACATGCTCAGACTACACAGATTTAGACAATCTGACTATTATCTGTTTATATGTATAACCCAAAGAATATCAGTCAAGTTGTGTGAATATTAAATGGTTTTGTCTCCCAGAACGATGTATGCACTCGCCAAATGAAACCCTGACTCGCTCCAGGAATATCTTAGTGAGGCTTTGAGGAAAGATCCTTTTTCAACACACAACACCCCCCCACCAACCACCACCACTATACCACCACTACCACCCACCCTTCCAATCAAATCCTCCCTGGCAGTGCGCTGCTCCTCATCTCTCTTCTCTGCTTCTTTTGTTCGTCTCTCTCAGCCGCCCACACACCTACCGTCCCTCGGGCTTTTCTCTTTACACTCTCACACACATGCATGCATTTACATTTGGCTACTTGCTATGTTCTTTATTTAATTTCTTCATGTCCTTTTCAATCTCTTCATCACTCTTGGATATGCTGTATTCGTCTGAATGCAGGTTCATGTGTGCAGATAGACAAACCAAAAATAGAAACGGGCTAAATTTGGTGCTTTACAATACAGATGTGTGGGCAGCAGCCATCTGGGGCCCTGAATGGACCAAAAAGTAAAGTGTGTTTGTGTGTAGATGTGTTTTTGTGTGTCACAGGGCTAAGGGCTAAACTTAAAGTAGAGCTTCGAAGCTGAGGGCCCGATGTGGAAACCCCCTCTGGAGAGCTGGGAATCTCAAGAGAGAGTGGGAAAAACATCCCGACGGTCATCAATCAAAACTTCCGTGACACAAATGACCAGAAACAACGGGGCCGTTCTCAATCCATGTCACTGTGTCACCTCCGCCCAACAGCCATGTCCCACCCACCTGTGCTGCTGCCCAATAGGCCCTCACCATACACCGCACGATGTGATTGGCCCGTCGGTCCTCTGGTGAAATCGTGATGCCATCTCTGCTAATTGGGTCTTTGTGATTGCGCAGTCTGTCGTAGCGTTGGGGGAGAATGAAACGTGAAAACCGTATTATAGTCGATGGGGGAAGAGTGGCAGGTTGAAGCGGGGAGATCGTTTTTTTGGTGTCTCAAAGCGCCAGATGCTCTTCCTGGGTTCTTTATGATGCCTTACGGGGGATCGAGATGGTTTCGTCGTAGCAACTGCGAAGACACAAAGCGAGATGGAGACGAATCAGACTCACATAAGTGCATACATGCAAATGCAGGCACATTAAGACATACAGATCCTTGTTTACAACAACCTCCTTGAAATCAGCCAAACCTCTCTTTGTATCCGTCTTTGTTGGTTCAAATCAAATGAGAACTTAGAAAATGTGACCATTATCTGTCATTTATTTCATCTTTTGTGGTTATTGTTTATGTACAGCAAACAGGAAAACTCTAGATCAATGTATTTGAAAGTATTTACTTCTTCAAGCTGTGCCTCCATCCAGAGCGATTGTTCTCCATCGTTTTCGAGAAAGGGAGAGCGTAGGAGGACGGGTCATGAGCCTGCTCTTTGTTTGCTCCACCACGCTTCTACATGAGGCCATAGTCCTCCTTTCTTTTTGTTTATGCATCTCATTATTCTTTTTTCTTTATCATGTCCATACTTTGAAGATGAAAATAATCAAGATTGTGCTGGCAGATGGTGGTTGAATGATTGAAGCTTATTCCCATTTTATTAGCCTAAAAATATCCAACAAACTGCTATAAAAGATCCCTGAGCATTCATTGGCTCTCTCCTCCTTCCCCCAACAACCATCAACAGGTGGCGCTGTAGTCACACTATTGTGTTGTTCTCCTGTGGACAAAGAGATTTCAACAACTTCAGTTGCTGTGAGGGGAACCAGATTGATGCAGTTTTTGTTTTTTATCAAGAAATTGTGACACATAGGCTACATTTTGTCATTATTCATGTAGCCTAATAAAAAATGAATAAAAAAAACGTGATATGACATGCACCCCTCAGGTTAATGACTGTTTACTGTCACTTCTGACGTTCAAAAATGAATAGGCCTTAAGGCTTGTGCTCTTGTTAAATATATGCTACTATATCTTATTTATCTGAAAATGGTGGTTTCAAGAGTGGGGGTTGTAACTGGCCCTTACCCACAGTTCTCTGTAAATCACGTTTTAACCGGAAAGTTAAGTAGAAAAGTCATTATGTTCGTTTTACGTTATAAGAATCAGTTATTAAGCAGGCAATGTTTGTTTTACATCCCAAGGTCCCCTGTTTTAATCCCTATAGTTTTCTCAAAAGTCAAACAGTTACTCCATTTTCGTTTCTCTTTCTTCATTTTGAGGTAAAACAAGCTATAAGGATGATAAATTGTCGCTGATGTGGACCACAGTACTGTCTGTCATTTGGCTCATGCCGTTTGAATCACCATTAAGGGAAGCATCTGAGTGTGAGAGACCGCCCCAGTATCCGCTGCTGCATCCAACTCGCTTCCACACTTGGGTTCATTCAACACACACTTTTCCCACCGGGATGGAGCCGCTTCATGCAGCGCGCGGAGCTAACGCGGAACACACACGCTTACACACGGGACACATGGCTGCGAATATAAGGCGAATATTTACTACTTTCATTTGGATAATTACACTCGTTTCAAGTTCGAGGACGAGGATATATCCACCCAACGAAGGTGAGGTTAATCAGGGGGGGATCGTCCGAGCGGGTTTCCGCTGTCCTGCACTGCTGGGAGACTCCGCTCCGTGCGCGTCCTGCGGTGACGAGCAGGGCAGAGAGATTCATGCAACTTAACAAAGCTCAAAAGTTAAAATTAGGGAGATTACAAAATAAATAAATAGCGTTTTATCATTTGTTTTGTACAGTTCTGCCTTCATGTGTTTTTAATGCACATGCACACCCTCTTTACTATAACACACGTCTTTTGTAGCTTGGATATTTTAACATGTTTGCAACTGCAGAGAACAAAATGTAATGCTTAATATTAATCTTTTACCAATAAACGGAATAAAAGAGTTCATTTATACCTACAGGTTGTTTCTTAATGCGTTTTTTCTGGCAACATTAAAATAGATAAATCGAAAGTGTATGGACTCTTCATCAGTATCCTAATAAAAATGAAAAACATGTCTTCAGTGTCGTCACATGTCTTTAAATAAGAAAGTATATGTTCTAAGTTATATATTGAGAATCAAGTGAGTTGGTAATTTTATATTTATACCAAACTCAGTATTCATTTATGTGCTGGTGATCTTGTGATGTTTATAGTGTTTCTCTTTTTATTTCTCACTGCTGGAGAAATATTTATTTAATATTGCTTAATGAAGCACTGTATCCTCTGCTCTTAAACCAACTGCATGTGTGTGCGTGTTTGTGCTTATCTGTGTGTGTATATGTGTGCTTATATGTGTGTGTGGATTTCAGTGACCCTGCTGGATACCAGGACAGTGCCAGGAGAGCTGAAATGGGCTGCCAGTCCTTCAGAGGGAGGGGTGAGTGGGAGCTCTTCTTCTTTTACTTATTATTTTATAATTTTTAATTACAGATACTGTTTACAGCGTGTTCTCTCTTTTCAAAAACACACTCCCCCTATCTCACACAAACACATACTTGCACACACTTGGTCTGGAAACTGTAAAGAATCATCCCACAGATCTTGAAATGTGCTGTTGTTCAGCGAGCCTAAGTGCTAATATGAGCTTGCTGGCGTTGTGTTTGGCACTGCAGAAAACATTAACCAGCTTGGTGGTGGGTGTCATTTTTTAGGGATTTTCACTACAAAGCCAGAATGAATCCTGGAAATATTTGTTTGATGTTACATCTTCTCATCTTTTTGAAATTTCAGTACATTTTGATATGCCATCTTTATGTCTTCCTCTTCATCTCTCGCTCTTTATGCTCTCCCAGTCTTTGTTGGTTTAAGAGTTATTGGTGAACTTGACTTGTATTTCTTCCGTCATCATGCTCTCATTCTCTCGCATGCTGCTTGATTGACGGGGTCCTGGTCTGCACGCACTGAGCTTTTGATTACAGGCACCCCCACCTTCCTGCATCCCATAGCTACACACACAAATACACACAAAACACCATCTCTGTGTGGTTGGGGCAAAGCTTTTTTACCCCCTCTGACAGCTGTGATTGCTGTCTGCTGACAAAGACTCAAAAAGAGATGAACACAAAACAAGGAGGCATCATACCCCCTGACAGCTTTTTTTTGTTACAACTATCTTCTTCAACACACACATACCCTACAAAGACAAGGCAACATACAACTACACACAAACACACGAAGACACGACCATGTGCTCGTGCCCTCGCTCATGCGTAGACGGTCTTTTATTCATGTTCTGTGCTGTGGAGGAATGCACTGTTACAGACTGGAATGCTTGGGCGATATTTGATTTTGGAAATAAATTTAGAAAAATACATAAAATATGTCAGTCAGTGTATTAACATCAAACCTAACTGCGATGTAATTTTGCATTATTTTTATACATATTTACACAAACAAACAAAGTGGTCAAATTTACAGAAAAAAGAGCAATTTCTTACCTTCAGTTTCTTTTTTCTATAGCTGCCAATACATCTGTCAATTCATCATTATAGCTGTGATAAGCCAACATCTGCAAATAAGATCCGACGTGATGACATATAGCCTAGATCAAGCCCAATTAGACACACACTCACACATAGTTCCCACCCCCTATCACGCACACTTTCCCTGACTCTCCCTCTCTTTTTCTCTCCGTGGACACGGTGCATTTAGTGTGTATACAGCTCTCACTAGTGCAGATTATTATTCAGGGGCAATAAAAAGCCAATTTAGAGTTGGGAGGCTCAGCGGTCATTTGAAGGGTCACAGTACAAGGCAAACAGTCAGCTCTATTGAGATGGATGGTGCAGTGAAGGTTGAGCTGGCTTCACTCGTATGGAAATATGCCTATAAAAACCTTGGAGTTGCAACAAATCTGAACCACTGTACACTGCAGAATATTGACGCAAGAGTGAATGCGAACTTGTGTGGTGTCAAACGACAGCAGTGGATTCCCCTTAACCTCTGAAAAGTACGTTATTTTCTGTATTTACGAGGGTAAAAATGTTCTTACGGGGATAGAAACACAAGATAAGTTTTCCACAGTGAGCCTGTTTGGTCACTTGTGTTAAAGCTTGTGTCTGCTAAGGCTGAAGATGGAATTAAGTTATTACAGTATGAAAACGGGCGATCAGACCTTTTATCTTTAATGATTATAAAGTTTAAGATTTTGTCTTATTTCTTTTAGTTGCTGCTGCATCAGATGACTTTAAAACAAACCTTACTTGTTGATGCATTTAAGCACTTCTGACTATCATAGTCAGAAACTATGACATCTGAAACTTGACAGTCAACCTCCTTTCATGCCTGCACTGCAGCTTCGGAAATGTTCCCACATTTTCTGGGTGCATGTGTGAACAGAAACGGACAAATTGTTCAACCCAACTGTATCTGGACTTTTTTCTGCCAGCCCCATACTAACATTTCTGCAAGAAGTCGGGGTGAGCAGCAGGAAATATTGATTGAAAATTCACTGCCAATGAGTTGGGGTTGGATGATGTCGTATATATCATGTGACTGCCGCCAAACTGGTTCGATCCTTGTCCACGTAATAAGGCTGCTTCTTACTCTTTTCGGCTTGCAAATATGACTTCTGTAGCGTTCTTTTTACATCAAATCCTTCCTCTCGAAAGTTTCATGAGTGCATCCATGAAGAGGGCTTCAGAAACCTTTTAAATTCTTGACACTTCCTCATTCACATGATCCTTTTCACAGAATCTGTTTTGTTTGTTTTCCAGATTTCATTACAACATGGCAGCTTCCTACTAATACATTTCATACATCAGTACTTGATAAGAAAAGGTTTTGTCCTCTTCTCAACTGTTTTACCCAGAAACTGTTTCATAACTTTGTCAATGATTGATAAGTGTTGATCACCTCAGTGCAGCATAGTTAACTATCTCAAATGGGTTTCCTACCGTTTGCATGAACTTAAACAAGTAGATGCCTTAAATGCATATAGCTAATACTATTAATGATGCATGAATAAGAGTGGTCTGTAATGTTAAGTATATTTTGTTTGTTGTTAAGGAGTTAAAATCTGATTCATCAGTTGACACCCTCCCTAGATACAATTGTTTGTTTTCTT
The DNA here is from genome assembly GCA_020745685.1 of Tautogolabrus adspersus. Taxonomy (NCBI): domain Eukaryota; kingdom Metazoa; phylum Chordata; class Actinopteri; order Labriformes; family Labridae; genus Tautogolabrus; species Tautogolabrus adspersus. Next base: position 14,307,119 of record CM036544.1, read on the forward strand.
CTGCAGTGGGAAGAGGTGAGTATTATGGATGAGAAGAACATCCCCATCAGGACATACCAGGTGTGCAATGTGTTGGAGCCCAATCAGAACAACTGGTTGAGGACGGATTGGATTCCTCGTTCTGGTGCTCAGAGGGTCTACGTCGAAGTCAAGTTCACCCTAAGAGACTGTAACAGCCTGCCGGGGGTCACTGGCACCTGCAAGGTAAAAAAAAAACATACTTACGATGTTTTTCCAGGCGTAGGAGTCATTGTATTAAAGAACATTCAAAAGTTTGAACAAAATTCAGATTTTCTGCTAAAGTTTCGACTTCTTTACAAGCTAACTTTTTAGCTAATTAGTTGAAGGACAGACTGCCGCTAATGGAACTTTATTATATATTACAGCTGCTGGTTCATTGAAGCACAAAACCCCCCTTTGACTCATTATCATATTAAGAGAAAAGATGAGCGCTGATGATGATAAATAGACACCTCAGTCTGACATTTTTCTGTCCCTCTTGTCTTGAAGGAGACGTTCAATTTGTACTACCACGAGTCGAACGAAGACAGAGAGAGCTACATCAAAGAGAGCAGCTTCATTAAGGTGGACACCGTGGCAGCAGACGAAAGCTTCACCCAGGTAACACTCAACAACTGAGTCAGGCTTTGACTTCTTTATCCTCCCTCCTCCGCTCACTTTAATTTGCTTTTATATTGAATTTTATTTTGGATGTCCATTCTGCCTTCTCCTGGGTTTTTCAGTTTAGTCTTTTCTAAAATTGCTTCAGATTTTTAGCATTGTCGGCATTACAGCTTGTTTTACCTTCAAAATCAATGAATCTGGAAGAGTGCCAAATGCTGATAATATGAAGACCAGTCACGGTTCAATAAAAACTCCCACTTAAGTTTGAAAAAAAATCAAATCAACAATGTCTGGCGCACTTTTCAGTAATAAAACTCCATTCTTCTTCTTCTATCCAGGTGGATGTTGGTGACCGCATCATGAAACTGAACACTGAGGTTAGGGATGTAAAAGTGACGACCCGTAAAGGTTTCTACCTGGCCTTTCAGGACGTTGGTGCCTGCATAGCTTTGGTTTCTGTCCGAGTTTTCTACAAAACCTGCCCACTCACCATACGGAACCTGGCAACTTTTCCTGACACTGTCACCGGAGCTGATACTTCTTCCTTAGTGGAGGTTAGGGGGTCATGTGTAAACCAATCAGAAGAGAGAGAGGAGCCTAAAATGTACTGTGGTGCTGATGGAGAATGGCTGGTTCCTATTGGTGGATGTCTCTGTAACCCGGGATATCAGGAGAAAGGCGGAGGGTGTAAAGGTTAGTTGTTGTTGTTTATTTTTGATGATCTGGCTTCTCTGTTTTGCACTCACACTGTGACCAGTACCCCCCCTTGTGTTGCCACTGCTGAGACCAATGTTGATTTAAGGAACTATAATTAGTTCTCAAATTAACAGGCTTTTTGCTAATGATGGAAAACAGTCATAGAGTTTGGGTTTGTGCAGTATTTAACACCTGTCTGATAGTTATGTGGATTGTTTTGACTATTTTCAAGGATTATATTTAGTAGTGCTGTCGTCTTCAAAAGGATAGTATCATGGTTTCCATCATATAAGAGTCTAACTATGCAGAATGTTCCCTGACACCAAAGAAAGAATCAATTATGAACTTTCCCGTTATACAGAAGTAAAGTAATTTCCTCTTGCAAACATGATTTTAACAAAAAGTTGGGAAATCAGAAATATGGCTCATCATAAAGTGCATTTGGTTTTATGATTGAAGATTTATTTGACAATATTGGCACAACAGGCATTTGCCTTTTTGAATATGAAGTTGGAGCCAGAATGTTGTTAGCTTAGCTTGGCATAAAGATCGGAAACAGGAGGACAGAACTCGTCTGGTTCTTTCTGAAAGGGGTGAAAAACCATCGTCTAGTTTATTTTAAGTTAGGGGCACTGCTGGCTTTCATTGCAAGAAAGAAGGTGACAAATCCCACTACAGGACCACAGCTGTTATATATGTGTAATGTGTCATTGGTAAGCCAAATGTGCTAGTGGGCTGATTTTTTTTTTACCTTTGAGAGAGCATGGCTAGCTGTTTCCCCCCTTTTACAGTCTTTGTGCTAAGCTAAGCTAACTGCCTCCTCACTGCAAAGCGATATTTTAAAGATAACCAAGATTGATGTTGCTTTGCTTTAAGTGGTTTGTATGTTCGGAGAGGATGGCGAGTTGTTCTTCATAGTAACTAAGATAGTAACTCTGCATAGTTACTTAGTCATTAGTCCATAATAACATTGTATTTCTTAGTCTGAATAATGCAATCTTTTTAAATAACAGCCGTATCGCCATTTTTATCAGGATGATTAGTATACTTTAATGAATCCAGGATGTTAAAAGTTTTTAAAACGCTGCAGTCAGAGTCACGAGAAGCTCTGAGGTCTCTGTGTGAGGTGTGCTGATATAACAGCAACCATCTGGACAAAGAAACGTCTTTCTATCACTTACAAATGTGGACTGAACTTTACGGTGGCAAATATTCAAGCTGTTCACACCTCACACCAACATACATGTGGCGGGGATGACGTGTAATGTTTGGAAGTGACTGTTGTGATAGTGAAGACTTCTAAATCAGCTCGTTTGTGTGTGAAAGTTGGGTAAAAGCGGGACAACAGACTTGGTGGAGACATTTTACAACATCCCTTCATTTCCCCCTTTTCAGTCCTGTACACAACAGACACACAACATGTTCGCTCACACAAACACACACGCGCGCGCACGCACACACACACACACACACACACACACACACACACACACACACACACACACACACACACACACACACACACACACACACACACACATACGCAGATGGAGCAATAGACAAAAGGGAGAGCTCACTGATCTGCTCCCTCAGTTTTATTTATGAAGCCTGTCCCAGCAGGCTAATTGTATAACAAACAGGCCCATAATTCAAAGAGAAAAAAAGAAATGCTGAGAAAGAGAAGGACAGAAAGATGGACATAAAGATGGGATGCAGTTGGTGCCATTTGGCGAAGAGGAGAGAAATAAACTGGACTTTTTTTCTTTGCAATAAGAAGCCAAAATTATCCGTGTGACAAACGTTCTCTTAAACCTTCACTCCGTTTGGCCCGTTTGTTCTCTGTGAAAAGGAGGAGGAGGTTGGCGGGGTGGTCCCTGAGGCCTGAAAGATGTTCCTCCTCAACTAGATTTAAGAGAGACCCTTGACTCCGTTGAACCTCCAGCAGATGTGAAGTGCCATCTATCTATCTACTGCTCACTTGTACGACTCCCTCGCTCTCACTGCCTGTCAGTGTTGTTGGCCGGGTTCAGCTGCCTCGGTGGAAATCCATCAAAGTCTGGATGAATACAGAATGCTGCTGCTCGGTGGAAAAAAAGAAAAACTCTGACCCTGCAGTATTGGATAGAGCCCCTTAACGCTTCTCCCATTTTAAGTTTGAGATTTGCAAAGAAAGAGAAGGGGAGGGGAGAGGGAGATGTAGGTAAAGGCAGATAGATGTGAGAGTAGATTTAGATCATCTGTCTCTCCTGCTGTCTCTGATGTCAAAAGGTCTCTGGATCCTGAAGACGAACGTATCTTCACTCAGTCAGTCTGAGTTACTCAGACAGACACAGGCAAAGACAGAAACTGAGTGAGTAAAGCTGAGACAGAGACACCTGGGATCACTAATGGAATCAAACTGAACAATGCAAAAATGTCATATATCCTCAGTTTGTGCACCAAATAGCTTAAAGGGACATTGCAACATTTGGGAAAGCATGCTCTTTGTCAAAAAGATTAAGGGAGTCAAAGCCCCAGTGCCAGGTAATAGTCCCTTAAAATAACCGACTCTTACAGCCCTAACTTGTTGTGTTTGGTTTTGACTTTGGTTTTTAGACTTCTTAAACTAACAACATATGACATGTTTATTAGAAAGTCTATTAGGGGATGGAGCTCTCCAGCTAGCAATTGAACCCAGTTTCCAGTATTTATGCTAAGCTAACGGCTTCCTATTTAAAAGACAAATATATCAATCGTAAATATCTTGTTGTCTTACTAGCAAGAAAGCAACACAGTGATTTCTCGAAGATCTGCCTTATGCTTTAATTTTATACAGAAATTTAAGCAAAAATAATATTCAAGACCTTTGTGGGAGATTATCAAACTGTGGATCCCAGAAATAATTCATTCAGCCTGTTGTGTTTAGAAAGTCTTTAAACATTTGTGACTCTTGTTATCTGTTCTGTATATTCTAGGTTAAATCCAAAGAAGATCATAATTCACAACACGTTACATTTTTGTCTTCATGCTAAGAGTCCTGAGACCTCTCAGTAAATGTTGTCACTTTAGCCGTAACTCTTTAGCTTTATTAGATTTCAGCTTTCCCCAAAAACTCCTGCTTAAATGAACTTAAACAAGAGTAGACTTAGCTAAAGTGGTGAAATGTGAAGAGTTCATTTTCAGTCTCGACACAGAGTAATGAGGATGGAAAGGATGAGACGAGAAGCTTGGGAGAGGAAGAAGGGATTAGATGTTGAATGGGGCAAGAGGAGGATTGAAAGAAGGCCACTGACAGCAGAAGGCATCAATACAGAGCCGCCCCTCCCCCGCTGGGGGTCCGTCATCGGGTGCAAAGGGGACGAGTGGGGAGACACAAGAGAGAGGGAACTCCCCTTCTTTTATAAAACCCGTGGTTAAGACCGAGGTCATGACTGAGCCCCGATGAAGACGTCAAATACTGTGACTGACAGCTACACAACGCACACACTCGCACACAGAAAGTTTAGCTGCAGAGTGCAGGGTCATGACCGAGGCAGATGAAGACGTCAAAAGTTTGACAGCTGCGATCCGTCTGGGAGGATCGGAAACGAAGGAGGAGAGACAAGAGGCAGAAAAGAGGAGGAACAACAGAGAGAATTTGAAATGAAAACGGACAGAGAGGCAGAATAAAAAAGGAGCCTCCTGCTTTTTGTGTGTGTGTCTCTCTCTCTCTCTCTCTCTCTCTCTGCTCTGGCCTCCTTCTTCTGCTGTCGTCTGATTCTGCTCAACACTGCTCACTGCCTGGGAGGGTTGGAATGTTTTGTGTGTGTGTGTGTGTTTGTGTGTGTGTTTGTGTTTGCATTTCATGTGCTTATGTGTTCCCTGCGTCCAGAGAGATTTCATGGTTGTGCTTCCTTCCAACGCACCTGCAGTGTCTCGTCGGCAGCAGAAAGCGTTTGGATGAAGAGTGATGAAAAGAGAGAAAAGCTGAAAGAGAGATGACAGAAAGCAGTGAGCAGATGATAGAAAGAGAGCCTAATCGCTGTATTCAGCCCCTCTAATTATTGCATAGCGTTTCTGGACTCTGGACATGTTGGATTGCTGATTTAAAATGTGTGTGTGCATGTGTGTACATGTGTGTGTACTGTATCTCTGATTTTCTGCCGAACAAAGCCCTCCCTCCCATGTACTCACAGTTTGGAGCACTGCCCAGGAAAGGAATGCCTGCAGAAGAGTGTGTTGGGGCAAAAACAGAGAGGGAGGAGCGTGTGTGTGTTGTTTTTGTGTGTATGTGTGTAAATGCAGGCGCACGTATGGCAGGTGACAAAGCGATGCAAAGGAATGGGACTGCCTGAAGCGAACCAATCCCAGGTGGGGGGGGAATGGTTTGCACAGTCACAATCAAACTCTGTGTGTGTGTGTGTGTGTGTGTGTGTGTGTGTGTGTGTGTGTGTGTGTGTGTGTGTGTGTGTGTGTGTGTGTGTGTGTGTGTGTGTGTGTGTGTGTGTGCGTGTGTGTGTGTGTGTGTGTGTGTATATGCTATTGTCTCCTTCTCCCAGGTTGTTCTTAACATAGAGGAGGTTTGCCAGCTCCACCAGCACCAGTCCGTCTGTAGCTCCTTGGCATTGGAACAACTCTGTCTTGCTCTCATTATCCCTCCTTTCTCTTCTCCAACTCCTCTCACTGATCCCCGGTCAGAATCAGGGGTGGGTGGAGGTGGAGGGGTCTGCTTCCACTGCTGCTGGTGGCAGGGGGTGATCCATGTGTGATGGGGAGGAGGGTTATTGTTGTAGAGGCCCCTTTCACATGCTAATGTTAGCACTGTTGGCTTTGGGCAATCACGCACACACATAAATCCACACACGTTTCTCTTCAAACCACCAGTTTTTGTGAGGATTTAAATTTAGACAAACTTAAAGCTGCGGCTTCCACTGAGCACATTCCTAAGGTTTTAAATGCAGAGGGATGTGAGAGGCTTCGGCTAAGATGATACCAAGGAGAGATGTTCTGATACCATTTTTACTAACAAGAACATTGGCCGGTACAAAGTATCTGTCTGCTGGTAGTGTGATTTAAAAAGATAAACAAAACATGGGTGGAAAAACACTGATGAGCATGATCTTGCCTTACATTACACTCTCCTCTATCACCACACTGCTAATTTACCTCAAACCAGTTGATTTTTTGGGGGGTGCTAATTTGCAATGGAACTGGATCAATGCATTGACTAGCACACTCACCTATACCCAATATGTTAGGGAGTATCAGAGGTCGATACCAATACTGGCTATGATATGGGACGAACTCTTAATGCCAAGCTCTGTGGGAAAAGGAGTCTGATATTTAGAGGGTGGGCTGTCCATTCAATGAAGACATACAGTACAGAGAAGATAAGACTTCAATCTTATCTCCAACATCTCTGTGGGTTTTAATTAACAGGGCATGACCCCTGTGATTAATAGTGTCCCGCCTCTTGGGGTGACAGTCTATCAATCCGTCCATCCATCCGTCAATCTGTCCCGCCCTCCCCTCCATCCATCACGCAGACAGGTGTCAGACTGGAGCGGTCAGGGGTACTTCCTCCATCTACACCCCTCTGCTGGGAAGGAACAAGGGATGATGACAGATAACACGGGGTCAAGGAGAACACACACTAACACCCGCACACACACATGCATACAGTGTGCCGACAAGGCTCTTTAGTTGGATTTGCAGGGAGCAGCATTTGCATTTTAGGTAGCAGAAGAATGCATATGCAAATGCCGACAATGCTGATAGTAATCAAAGGGCACCTTCCCCTCCTGCTTGTCTCCCTCCTCTTCACTCGCTCTTTTTCTCTCTCTTCACCTCTTTATCTCTCACCCCTTGTCAGTCTTTTTTCTCTCGCAGTCTCTCCAAGTCAACCTTCGTCATACTTTACACTTTGTCACTTTCTTTTACTTGTTTGAGGCAGACCAGACAGCTGATTATAGACTATACATGCTGAAGCTAGTGGGCTAAAACATAAACATGCTAATAGATGCTAAAGGATCTACAAGCTCATCTTATCAGTATGTTTGCGTCCTTTTCACTCCTAGCTCAGGCTCAGCACGGCGCCCGGTAGCGTAGGGTTAATGTCGGGTTAATGACACCCTCATGAGCTCTTATTCCAGGTCAGCAACACCCCCCCCCCCCCTTCTTCTAGAAACCAGCGCTAAAAAGACACAAAAGGCTACAGACAACAGAGAGAATAGAGACATGAGAGGGCTCTGAAGGAAGTTTATGGCTTCTTTCTTTCTCTTCCTCCTTCACTCTGTCCTCTATGTTGGAGACAAGGATAGAGTATTGGGTGGGAAAAGAGACAAAAGCTGTGCGCTAGCCCCCCTGGCAGAGTCTTGTGGAGGCCTGTAATCAAGCCTTAAGTCCTTAGCGGGTCAAATACTTCACTTTGTGTTTCTCTGTTTGGTTCACTCTCTTTCCCATGCATGTGTGGACCTACACTGATGATTGAAAACAAAGGCATTTGAGTGATATTTTATCTTGCACTAGCTGACACATTATTATGAGTCATTCAGCGGATGAAAGCCAGCCTTATCAGCTGTAAATGTGATTATGAATTTACGGGGTTTGACAGGATGGTTTTCAGCCATGTGTTTGTGTGCGGCCATGTTTGAATTGTTGTTGATATCGTGTCATAAACTGTCCTCAAAGGCTTTTCTGAGGTTTGATCGGCAGAGAGGAGAGGGATAGACACAGAGATACAGCAGGAGTGAGAGAGTTATCAGAGACACAAAGCTGAGAAAAGTAGAGGTCGAGGAGGAAGTGCACAGGGAGCAAATGAGGGAGTTTTTGAACAGAAAAAAAAGACATGGGGGGGGGGGTTGGGGGTAGACGAGTGTGTGAAAGAGCACATCAACGGAGGCTCATGCAGATGGGGCAGGATGGTCGGTGTGAGGAGATTACAGGGGAGACTTCCTCCCTCTCATCCACTGATGAGAGTGTCATAAAACACTCAAACACACATGTACGCACACTCATCATTCCCACATTCCTTTCCACTCCCACTGGGATGTCTTCATCTCCCATGGAAATTTTAAAGAGGAGAGAAACGGGAATGATGGTGGGATCGAGGAAGGAGAATGAATGGGGTGTAATGATGAAAAAGAAGGTGTGTAAAAAGTGATTGCAGCAGAAACAAATGAAGGATTTCCTTCAGAAACTCAAGAGAGAAAAAAAATGTCTCTAACAAGCCCTGCTCTGCCATCTCTGGTGCTTCACCAGTGGATGTCAAGCAGTATAATTATGCTCTCATTTATTGTATTGTTGCTCTGTCAATGCATGGTATACAGAGAGAAGATTTATCTCCCTCCCCCACCCTCTCTCTTTCTCTGTCTCTCCTCTTTCATATATTTAAATGTCAATTATATTTGTGTGGGATGCAGTACTGTGAAGTTTGGACTTATTCAGTTCTACTGTTTATGGTGTTGTGTGTATATGTGTGTGTGTGTGTGTGTGTGTGTGTGTGTGTGTGTGTGTGTGTGTGTGTGTGTGTTTGTGTATGAGTGGGTGCTGATCAGTAAGTGTTCCTTCATGTGTTTTCTTTCTTTGCTCATCAAAATCAGAGATAAAAGAAGTCATAGTGCCCCTCCTCTTCAAGCTATATCCATTTCTCCTTCTAGTTGTGTCTTTACAGCTGTTTATCTCTGGATTGAAAAACGCAGTCTGTGTGTTGATTAACTCATCCTCTAGGATGTCGAAGCTGTCAATAAAAACTCTATCAAATGTCAAAGGTCAGCACGCTTGAAGTCAATCCAGACTTGAAGTACCCACATCCAGCTGGACTTCTAAAAACGAAGCAAATGCATTGATATGTAAAGGTTACCTGTGGAGTATTTCAACCGAAAGGAAATGTGTTGTTTTAATTCTTTAAAAACAACATTGTTGAGCTTTTTTGTGTCTCTGTAACCACATGAAACCAGTGGTTACAGCATCATCTCTCATGTGGTTTTTGCCTGCCAGGGTTGTAGGTATTAACTTCTATTTCAGCTGATAATTGTCTTAATTGATAACTTGTTTATTGTCTCAAAGCAGCCAGACCAGAAAAAGATATCAAGTAGTAGTAATAATAGTACCGTTGTTGACACATTTGAATGATTATCGTTATAGTTAACTACCAACAGACTCAACCTATAGGCTCTTTCATACATGTCTACCCCTCACTCTCTTCTTCCCACATTTTCTGTCTTACTCCAGCTCAATAGAGGAAGAAAGGCCAAAATAAACGTTTTCAGTGATTTATCGATGATTTCTGACGCAAGTGTTAGATATAGATACTGTATGATATAAATGCTGTGTTCTAAAGACGTGTCTTTCTCGTTGTCTCTGTCCCTCTGCAGCCTGCTCCGCTGGTTTTTACAAAGCGAAAGCTGCGACTTCTGGATGCTTTAAGTGTCCTCCTCACAGCCACTCGCTCAGAGACGGGGCAACCGCCTGTGACTGCCACTCTGGTTTTTACCGTGCTGACAGTGACCCTCCCTCCATGGCCTGTACCCGTAAGAACACACACGCACACACACACACACACACACACACACACACACACACACACACACACACACACACACACACAAATACACGCACACTAGTGAGACAATAGATAAGGGAAAATACAGACAATATGTTTTTACATTGCCTCAAATAAAAGCAAAAAGCATGCTCATTGTTCCCAAACCTCTCTATCTCGAGCTAACAGAGGGAGACACAAACTTGTCTGAATGCCACCCCTGTTTCATGATCCCATTACTTATGACTAAGCCACCATCTACATGCTGTCTGCCAGAGATAACTAAAGACATTGAGAAGTGAATAAATGTGCTCTCTCTCTGTCTCCAAGTCTCCGAGTATGTCCTGTGTGACTGACTTGGAGACCTCGATCTGTGTGTCATAAACTTAATTATGCCTATATACAGCACATGGTTTCCTTGGCCTGGGAAAAATGAACACACACACACACACACACACGCACACACACACACACACACACACACACACACACACACACACACACACACACACACACACACACACACACACACACACTCTGTCAGAAACACACATACAAAAAAAAGAAATACCACAGAAGAAAACATCCAACCCATCAAAAAGTTCTCTGAACAGTATGGTTTTCAGTCTGATGCCAGATGTCTGCATTTCAAGCGGTGCCAGCGTCTCACACAAACCTCCCCATACATCCTGTACACTTCCACTTCCCATATGTGCACTTTCCTGCTAAGTTTTCTTCAAGCTCAAGTTTTTCCCTCTTTCTTCCTCAGAGCCACCATCAGCCCCTCAGCAACTCATCTCTGTGGTGAACGAGACTTCGGTGGTCCTGGAGTGGGCCCCCCCTCGCCGGCTGGGAGGACGCAGCGACACCAGCTACAGTCTGGAGTGTCTCATTTGTCAAACAGGAAGCCACAGTCAAACTGGTAAAGCCCTCCCAAGGAATCGCAGCATCTCACTGCCAGAGGCTCAGTATGGTGGCCTGGGGATACAGTCAGACCAAGGGATTGTGGGATCTGAAGTGCAAACAGGGAGAGGGGTCTTCGAGAGCGGGCCAGTACCTGAAGATTACCCGAGAACTGGTTCAGATTCAGGCTCCAGCTCTCAGCTCTGCCTCCCCTGCGGCTCAGACGTGCTCTTCTCCCCCGTTCAGACAGGCCTAAAGAGCACTAGGGTGGTGGTGAGTGAGCTCCGGGCCCACACGCACTACACCTTCATTGTATATGCACGCAATGGGGTCTCCCAGGTCAGCGGCACAGGTGCAGCCCAGAGCGTGTCCGTCACCGTCACCACCAACCAAGCTGGTAAGAAATCATTTGATGAATGAATTTGTAGGATGTTTGAGTGTTGCACAAAAAACAGAATGTGCTTGTGGATGTTGTCTGTAATTGGGTCAGCACAAAGCAAAATGCTGTTCTCTGCATGTGAGCCCCGGGGAAGCATGGCCCCATGGGTAATGCTCAGCTGTGTGGGGAGGCATGATTTGAACAAGCTCTGTTTAAAGCTTCATACTTGCATGTAAAGAAATACCAACCTTAAACATTTAAGTAATAAATGTTTAAAGAAACTAAGATTGCTTATTTTTTCATTTTGCTTTTAGATACGTCTGATACGTTTGCTATTTGCATTAAAGCTTCTGTGAGAGGTTTTTATTTTGTATCAGTGTTTGGTGACCTCTGTGGAAAAAGTCTCACCTAAAATGTCTTTGCTGGTTTTGTCTTGTACATGGGAGTAGTGTTTTAAACAAAAACAATCATGTCCTGCTGTCTTTTAACAGTCAAATGTATCACTCATTGTGAATCTTTGTGGTGGAAAATGTGAACACTGTCTCTGCAGCGTGCAGTTAATTACATTGTTAGAGGTACACGTACCCCTCAGCAGCAGTTTCAGGCATTAAAAATAACTACAAACAAATAGTCAGTGTTGCTGCTGATGGTCTCATTTGCTTTTGTAGGCTTTTAATGGGCATCAGTATTAATTTAGTCTTTTTCATAACCTGCTAAAAACTCCTTACAGGGGCTTTATATTTGGAATGCAAATAGATCAGCTCGGCCTGACCTCTGGCTCAGACGTGCCGTTCTCCCCTGGTCAGATGGGCCACCTTCTTTTTGTTACATTAAGAGCTGACTGCATAAATGTAATATATTTTTTGTATACATATTTCACAAATGCATTTTTTACTTTTAGATGAATAGAGGAAAACTACTTAAACGGCCTCCACACTGACAAAGCTAGCAGACTCTTTTCAAATAGAAACTCTGGCTCTTACTATCACTGTCAGAGTTGTCGTAGTTAATACTCTGTCCTCCTACACCTAAGAACAGCTGATTTAATTATAGGGCTGCTCTTAAGATGATGTCGGAAAGCATTCAGGGAAATGTAAATCACTTACCTATATACAAATAGACGGAGGCTGCTGAGGGGAAAACAGTAAATTAAAACACTACATAGTAAAACTGTTGACAGCATTAGTGTGTCTAATGGAGGGATTTTACTCGTGTCAGCTCTGGACCACAGAAGTGTTTGAAAAATCACCCAGATTTTACAGCGTGTTTCATTTTAGTTGTGAAGGTGTCAGCTGGTGTGTGGCACTCCTCACACATGCTCTTCATTAGTTTTTCAGCCTGTGCTTTTCTTTTCTTTTTTTTGTGTGTGTGTGCACGCTGTTACATCTCAACTGTCCATGCTTTAAGTCTTTATGGTGGCATTTAGAGAACAGCATACCTGCTCAGCTCCAGGTGCCCTGGGGAAATAACTTAACGTTTGTGTGCACAGCGCGAGGGCTGTCTGCGATGTGTCAAGTCCAACCTGCGCCACCATATGGCCCCATATCATATTAACAGACACAAAGGAGGAGAAACGCCATAAAGCAACAGGAAAGGGAGGGATGTAAGAGGAGAGAGAGAGAATGAAGTGTTTTTCTGTGGAGCTGAAAGGAAGGAGATTTAGGTCAGATCTCAGGTACAGTGGGTCAGTGGGATTGTTGACCAGAGGCAGCATACATCTTCATAAACTGTAAATAGAGCTTAGAAACAGCTGGAGATGTTATTATAGAATATACAGACTGTTTTTCTACCAAGTTAGAAATCTGTGCATTTGTCTTTAAAGTGATATATAATAACACAGATATATCTTTATCAAAATAACACTATGAACCAACAAGACAGGATAAAAAATGCTTTTTCCTTTGTGTAAAAACATCACTTGGTTAGAGTTTTCTAGTGAAATGAAAATGCAAAGCATTTAAATTGAATTGTGTTGTTGTCTACATACAAAAAGAGACTTCAAAATGTCCTGCTATCTGAAACATCTCGTTAATCACCACTATAAGATGTCGGTCATACAAAGGGTGAAGGGACGAATCCTAATTTATCCATTTTTAGAACTAAACTAAACTTAAACTAAACTTAACCAAACAAACTTAACACAAGCTCTCCCCATTTTTCTCCCCCTCCCAGCTCCCTCCCCCGTGTCTTCAGTCCACGCCACCGAAGTTACCAGGCACAGTTTGTCGTTGTCATGGCAACAGCCGGATCGACCCAACGGGGTCATCCTGGAGTACGAGGTCAAGTTCTATGAAAAGGTGAGGCGGTGGCAGGTTAATGCAGCTCAGGCAGCTGTCTGGATTGTCAATATGTGGGCCCTCTGTTTATGTTTCCCTGATGGTGAACATGGATTTGCAATCAGGCGCTGAAAAGAGACTCTTTCTTTGTCTAATCAGGACCAGAGAGAGCGCTCCTATCGCATAATGAGGACCTTCTCTCGGAGCGTCGACGTAGCGGGTCTCAACCCCCTCACTGTGTACGTGTTTCATGTGCGAGCTCGCACTGCAGCGGGATACGGAGAGTTCAGTGCGCCATTTGAGTTCTCCACGAATTCAGGTATTCTCATAATGACAGTCAGTCTTTCAACAGGAAGAATTAAGGCTGTTGTGTTAAATTTGTTGTGCTTTAGTTAAGTTTACTTTGCTGTTGATGACTTTTGTGTCCTTCCTCTATTAGATCCCTTCCCTCTGATTGGAGAAGGAGTAAACTCGGCCTTCCTGCTGCTGTCTGTCAGCGGGGTTGGAATTTTACTGCTGATATCTGCAGCTGTCTTCATCATTAGCCGCAGGTACACACACACACACACCCACACACACACACACACACACACACACACACACACACACACACACACACACACACACACACACACACACACACACACACACACACACAAACATTGACTTCCAAACACTAATGTAAGGATACAGGCAGGCGTTCACACTTATAGGCTATGCTTGTTGTGCTGCCTGGAGGTTTCCCTGCAGTACATCACTGACGTCAATCAGTGTGCTGCCTCTAACTTAACTACTGCTGCTGAACTGCCCACATCACACAGAAACACACACACACACAGACACCTCTGCGTGCCTGAAAAAAAGTGTGTTACCTGAAGCTTTTAAAGGGGATTAGACTGGAGACAGTGATAATCCCTTTGTCCCTGACTTGTCATTACTGTCTTTTCAGCAGCACAGCTTGCGTGTCACACTCACAAGCATGCGCGATTGCCCACAAACACACACACACACACACACACACACACACACACACACACACACATACACACACACACACACACACACACCTGCTTGCCAACAAAGGTATTTCTGACAGTTTCTTTGTTTAATGGAAAACACCTTTTATCTTTCTCTACCTGAGGCGTCGCCCCTCCTCCCCTGCGCTCCCTTAAATGCTTTCATCTACTCGCTCGGTGTCTTTCCTGCAGCCTCTGTTCTCATTGTCAGCGCTTTCTATTGCTGTAAATCCTGAAAAACCCCATGAATGCACGCAGCTACTGAGAAATATACGTAGTTAAAAACACTCACATGCCCTTTTGTGTGGTCTCTTAACTGTAAAAATCACAACAAAAAGAAAGTGATCAAGAAAAAGTGAAATGATGCTTTGACTGACGTTTGTGTCTTTTCTTTTTGTGTGTTTCAAATGTTCGTTATTTCATTTGTGTCATCAGGAGGAGCAAGTACAGCAAAACAAAGCAGGAGTCAGAGGAGGAGAAACATCTTAACCCAGGTAACACACACACACACTCAATATACAGATAGAATCACACAAACACACTGTAATGAGGAAAAGACAGATGGATCTCCTTTTTTCGCATCTTCTCTTCGATCCACCTGCACCCATCGTATACACATACTGCCAAAGACATTTACATAACATATGCAGCAGTTACACAACTCATTTTCTCATCCTCTGCATCCACGTTGTCTCCTCCTCCCTCGTTTCCTGTCCTCTCCTCGCCTCCTCTCCCCCTCCTTGGCAGGAGTCAAAATCTACGTGGACCCGTTCACCTATGAAGACCCAGATCAGGCCATCCACGAGTTTGCCAAGGAGATTGATGTTAGCAGTATTCACATTGAGAGGGTTATTGGCATGGGTAAGCCTGGCATTAGTGCTCACACACACACGCATAAACCCACACATGCTTGCTTACTTGGCGCTGACACTGCTGTTTGTCTGTGTGTGTAGGAGAGTTTGGGGAGGTGTGCAGTGGTCGGCTGCGTGTTCAGGGAAAGAGGGAGATATACGTGGCCATCAAAAGTCTGAAGGCGGGATATTCAGACAAACAGAGGCGGGACTTCCTGTCTGAGGCCTCCATCATGGGACAGTTTGACCATCCCAACATCATCCGGCTGGAGGGAGTTGTCACAAGATGTGAGAATCTGAAAACGAATAGTAACGTGTTGTTTTTCATGTTTTGGTTTGTTTTGGTTCGGCCTCATATTTCTTACTCTGTTTTTAGGCAAACCGTTGATGATCATAACGGAGTACATGGAAAATGGATCATTGGATGCTTTTCTCCGGGTACATTTTAAAAAAATGATTATTATAACTTTATGCTTTCATAACATTTTAGAAATAGAAGCAGCATGTAGGAGATGAATATACACTAATGTTTGTTTGCCATTGCCATATCTTCTCTAAATATTGTTCTGAAAAAACTACATGTAAAAGAATAAGAAGTTTTGTTTTTCAAACCTATGAGATTCACATATCAAATACACACCCTTCATTAAAACTTACATACTTGGGGATTGACTGTAAATGTCATAGAAAAAAAAAAAACAAGTGGACCAAGAGTAAAAAACATACAAACAACAATACATTGAAATCAATCAAAACAAGCAACAAAAAAGGTGACTGGAGTTGCATGTATCACTAGGGCTGATCTAGTTTTGACTGCCTAGCTAGTCTTTGGTCTCAATTTAAACCTTCTCTACGACTTCACTACTCCAGAAACACGACGGCCAGTTCACAGTGATCCAGCTGGTCGGCATGCTGCGTGGCATCGCCTCAGGTATGAAGTACTTGTCGGACATGAGCTACGTTCACAGAGACCTGGCAGCTCGAAACATCCTGGTCAACAGCAACCTGGTGTGTAAGGTGTCGGACTTTGGCCTGAGTCGTGTTCTGGAGGACGACCCAGAGGCTGCGTATACTACGAGGGTAAGACACACAGATGTTTTTTTACTTTATACATAATTAGAGATATATTCTGCGTTTTGTTTGTCTCCATATTTAAAATAAATTACTTTCCCACCCCTGCGACAAATATTTAAAGAAATAGGATGCTTCAATAAAATAATATTATAGACTTCTCATGGGCATAAGTCAAAGTATAAACCTCACAGTAAAACTATTCCTCCCATCACATAATTGAATAAACATATTCCATTATTCTCTGAGCTAACTTTCCTCTTGGTCTGTTTTAGGAGCCTACAGGGACTTATCTTTCCCCTGGAGGGAAGATCCCCATCAGATGGACAGCTCCAGAGGCAATAGCCTTCAGAAAGTTCACCACGGCCAGCGATGTGTGGAGTTATGGCATCGTCATGTGGGAGGTGGTTTCATACGGAGAGAGACCTTACTGGGACATGAACAACCAAGATGTGAGTCATTCTTATATCCTGTATCCATGAGCTGTCTGCACCAGTCGACACCTTCACAACTTTTTAAAGCACATGTCAAATCGAAATGCAGAATCACTATTATGTAATCACTTTATGGAATATGGATCTCTTATATAAGTCACAAGAAAATAACTTCACGGGCTGATCATTTAATTTCATGTATTTATTCTACTAGTAAAGGCTTCATGTTTAAAATCAAATATATGGTGGCTTCTGATGTGTTGTACCAGAGTTAGCTCAAAGCTAGTTGTTATCCACATGGTTATAAGTCAGCTGTGAGAGGGTCAAGTTAAAAGCTAGGATATAAGTTCAATGTGAGTTTTTTCACACATTATGACAGAGCCTCATCTCAAACGTGTTTTCTTTAACGGTCATACGGGGGATAAAATAAAGTTGAATTGCTTTTTTAAAACAGTTTGTCTTACATGTTTATCAGGTTCACAAGGTCAAGGGCTTTTTAAAGATCTAATGGATGTTTATGCTTCAAGTACTAACTTGAAGATTCACCTCAATTATCCTTTCAAATGAGTGCTTTATGTAATGAGGTCAAAGTGGGGATTTGAAGCGGTCTCACTAAAACAACCAGATTTAAGCAATGAAGTTAACTGTGTCCCAACTGATAGAGAAGCTGGCTCAAATATTAAAATAACTCTTAAGCAGTGTCAGCCAGTCACAGACAGCATCATTTTTTATATTTTCCTGAAATATCATTTGCGTGGTAGAAGTCAAATTAAACTTTTACTTCTGCACAGCGAACAATTTGAACTCAATTGGACCCCACTTTAACAGAGAACTTAATAAAAAAGACACCACTTTTAGATCTAGAGACTTTAAGAAAGGACTTCTGGAGCAAATAAACTGCTCTGTGCATCATAATGTATTCTGACCCAATGAGCTCTGCACCATTTAACATTTTTTAAATTTGAACATCCAGAGAGAGGGCAGCAGGCCAAGCCAAGGACATTTTATGGAAGATGAATATTTAGACGTAATAGAAAATGACCAGAAACTGCTGCTTTGAGTTTTCTCTCAGACGAGCACACTAAATAAATTTAGGGATGATTCAGTTTTTAAGATCTGAGGCAAAAAAAATCCTATTTCAGAGCAAATTACACTTTTATCTACGCCATCAAAGCTTGTTAAGTCTGAGCAGGTCACAGAGCCAGTCTGGCATATGGAAATTTACAAACATGATTGATTTCATCTCAAGCCCTGCTGAAGTCCTAGAAAACTTTCCTGATGAGCCGCTCTCCAGCTTATTTCCTTTTCCTTTTCTTTTTCATATTAGCACACGCTGAGCTGCTCTACTGTTTATTTTATTCACTGATTGGTTGGCACAGACTTATCTCACAACCACATACCAACTGAAGCATCTTCAATTTCAAATAAAGTGTAACTCTTAGCTGTAAGTCTTTTCAATATGAAATACTAAGGAAGTTTTTAGTATTGTCATATTTAAAAACTTGACATGTTTGTCTTATCTACACATCCAGCACTCTGCTGCAGACAGAGGCTGTGGCCAACAGCTCATGTAGGAAATAAAGGTTTATTAAAACATTATTTTTATTCAGAGCCTGATCTTTGACTTCCATTGTAAGTAAACAACCATGTTTACTCTTTGTGTTATCAAACTAATCCCCTGATTGGCTGTACATCGGTGATTACAGTGCAATCAGGAAACGCTTATTCAGCAACTTTTAATTGAGCCAAATTCCCAAAATGTAAACAAATATAAGCTGATTGTTCAAACTTGAGGTTTACCTAAGGTGGCAGTAAGTCTAAGAACTATATATTTGGAGATACAGAAACCATTAATACTAACCTTTGATTGTTAAAAGGTGAGATTTTTGGCAGATCAGAAGGTTCAGATGTCTCCACAGTGTGACGTTGTCCCCAAGTTTAATGTACAAAGGAAACAGAGGAGCTGCTCACAGCTGCAAAACATTTGAACTTGATTAAATATGGTGGTGAGACAGCTTTGTGAGATATTTGAAAACAATGAAGAAGTCATAAATCTTTGACAACAGGAGTGGCTTTCTTTTCTTTTTTGAAGATTAACTGGCAGTGGCATTTCCAAGTAACAGTTTGGGACACATATTAAATCATTTCCTGTTCAAAACCATAATGTACAACCATTTCTTTTCAAACATGCTGTGACAGTAAGTGTTCAGTACAGTGTGCACTGTTTTTTATAAGTAAGGAATCTTAAACGTTGTTCCTGAGCCAGCAAATATATTCTTAAGTTTTTGTTTTTATTCTGGAATAAGTGAAACGTTTTTACCTAGGCCAAGGTGTTGGGATTTCTTACAGTTGGATTTAACCTGTATCATAAAATATAAATCCTCCCCCTCTGTCCTTCCTGTAGGTGATAAAAGCAATCGAGGAGGGCTACCGCCTGCCTGCTCCCATGGACTGTCCTGTGGTGCTGCACCAGTTAATGTTGGACTGCTGGGAGAGGGAACGTGCAGAGAGACCCACCTTCAGCCAGATCCTCAACATGCTGGATAAACTGATACGTAACCCCGGCACTCTGCGCCGCACAGGAGGAGACAGGTACAAACTTAGCATGTTAAAACAGAGAAATATTGTAGATAAGTAGATTTACAACCTACTCACTTTCCACGCTCTGTTCTTTCAGACCCGCAGCCACCATGTTGGAGTCTGGTTTGGGGTCAGAGGTGTGTGTGTCTGTTGTACCGGAGGTGTGTGTGCCAGAGTGGTCAGTGTGCGTGTGGCTGCAGTCCATCGGGCTAGAGCGGTACAGAGACACTCTGGCAGCAGCTGGTTACACCAGCCTCGACAGCCTTCTGGCTCTCACACACCAGTAAGTGCAAATTCATGTGAAAATGGACTAAATGGAGAGTCAGTTTGCATGAATTCATTAACTCTATTTGTGCTCAAACATGACAGGATCTCATTCAGGATAACAATTCTTGTAGCTCCAAATGAATACTGACATTAGCGTGATTTTTCTTGAGCACAAACGTATTTATTTGAACAATTTCACTGAAGACTTCAAAACCGTCGTTAATTTAATCCTGCTAACTGTTTTTGTCTGATGTGGCAAATTCCTTTGTAGCCATCTAAAATGTATTGAAATCACATACAAGTATCTAACCAAATAAAAAATGTTTGTGCACCCACAGGGAAATGGACAGAGTTGGAATTATCGTGCCCTCACACCAGGACTTACTTATTGCCAGTGTGCAGCAGGAAATGTTGTCTCAAATGCAGCACATGCAACACACAATGGTTCCAGTCTGAGCAGAGGAACGGATACCAACCTGTTCACAAGAAGAATTTCATTTACCTCATCCATGCACTTTAGAGGGACTTTTCAAGGAGCGGAGTAAAGTAGACATAATGAAAAGAAGAGAGAGAGAAGCAGCACTTTTGTTAACTTCCGTCCTGGGGAGTTTTCTGAAATCCATGATCTGGACACGGCAGCAGAAAGCATTAAGCTACTGCGAGCTCAGACTGAAGCCTCATCCTCTTATCCACTTCTATTTGTCATTATTTTATTCTCTGGTTTTGTGAAGGCTGACATGTAAGGCTGTGCATACGCAGAATGGCTTCCAACGTTTTCTTTTTGCTGCTTTGGGCTTGACTTGAATAAAATATGTTTGCTCGTATGAACATATTTGTGTGCGTGTGTGTGTGTGTGTGTGTGTGTGTGTGTGTGTGTGTGTGTGTGTATGTGTGTGTGTGCGTGTGAGAGAGGGTTTGTATGTTAGTGTGAGTGTGGTGTACCCTGCGTGACTTTACACAACCTGGAATCTCTTTTGTCAAGACTTCAGCCATCTTTGAATATTTTGAATATGCAAAGTAATAAAGAGAGAGTGAGAGGGAGGAGCCAGACAGAATGTACCATTACGAGCTCTTACCTGTTGATACTAACACACTGTATGATTTGCTTGTGTTTTTTTTTATATTTTCAGTTATTTTTGAATTGTAAAATTGTGTTGAATTAGACATTAAGAGTAGAATGTCATCCGTCTGTGTCAAATGTATGTGTCTCTTGTTTAATGCTAAAACTTAGCTACAAAAGCAATGTTTATTTATGGCCTTTTTTTAAATCTAGTTTGTACATTGTAAAATAGAAACACTGAGGAAATATTGTAATGATGTCTGTATTGCATTGCAATAAATCCCCAAATTCATCCATGCACGTATAATTTTATTTCAACACAACTTTTGCATATAATGTATTTAGTGTATGGGATATATTGTACTGTAGACACAGTGTGCATTGAAGCCTCAAGCACTTTGTTTTTCAATTCTGAGTTTGAAAGTTGAGGCTTAGTTAGAGGTGCCCACAACAAGAAACAACTCCTGAAGAAGACTAATGGTGTAACCACACACAGTGTTGGACTTGTGTTTGTGAAAGAGAGGCAGGGAGAGAAAAGCGAAGAGGAAAAAAGAGTGGGAGAGAAAAACTGAGAGAAGCAAGAGAGCTTGAATTAAGAAGAGAGAAAATTAAGAGTGTGCTGTCACCATTAGCGTCTGTGTGGCACCATGTTTTTTTTGTCGGCTAAATTGGGCTGAGTTTGCGGTGCAAACCTGTCGAATCAGCAAACATCTGTCCTCCTCTACACCACTACCAAAAATACCCACTCGCGCGCGCACACACACACACACACACACACACACACACACACACACACACACACACACAAACACACCAGGGAGTTGAATGGATGAACCCTCAAATACATAAAAGAAGAAAACATATGATCTGAATTCTGGCAAAAATGTCAATGTTTTCCCAGCTTAATGAGAGCTGCATGCACTCTCATTACTCTCTCTCTCTCTCTCTCTCTCTCTCTCTCTCTCTCTCTCTCTCTCTCTCTCTCTCACACACACACACACACACACACACACACACACACACACACACACACACACACACACACACACACACACACACAAACACACACACACACACACACAGCACTCCCTGCCTCACTACCAAAACATCTAAATCCCACACAGCAAACAAGATACTGATGGTGGTTAATGAGGCAGTTGCTTCTGAGTAAGAGACAGAGAGAGAAAGAGAGACAGAGGGAGGGTCAGTTTAACTGGGGGCGATGAAGCAGGCGGCTTATGTCAAATAATGACACACTGACAACATTTAGCAGGTAGGCATTGTATTGATGCATCATTCTACTCCACTCGCAAAGTGAGACAATGGCATCTGCTCTCGTATATCTGCATGTAAATGGTAGATAAACTCACTGTTGTTCTTGCTGTCTGTGTTTGTGGTTCAAGGTGACAGTATTGGTAATATAATATCACAGATATTTTTAATGGATTGACATAAATTGTATTAACTCAAGTGAAACTATCCTCTACGTCACTCATATGTTACTGCAGGGGGCTTTGGAGTCCAATCCATGGTGGTCACCAACCATGCTGTAAATGCTGTCTCTACCTAACTTTCAGTCAACCTAATGACAGGCTCAGAGCTGGAGCTGAGGCGGGTTTTAAGCCTTTTGACTCAACTTTAAATTGCGCCCAGCCAAATCAGTTCAACTACGTGCCTTATTGTGAATAACGCTTATGCCTCATTATATCAAAACGGATGAGTTGTCAAAAAAATTCACCCCCGAATAGTGTGTGCTGATCAAGTGCTGTTTTTTGAACAAGACTGTAAACATGTTCATTTCTGCTGTTCTGGCTTTTTTGATTGGTTGCGTACGTGACTTCCAGTGCTTCTGCAGCCATCCTCAAGCGGACACTCGACTCTGCTTTATTTTTCAACACCGGACGTTGCTGCTTGAAAGACACTCAATTGAGTCGTTTAACTTCACAACTACCACCTGCCAGATATTAAGATAAGATAAACCTCTATTATGTATTCATCCCACAACTGAGGAATGTATAGTGTCACAGTAGCAAAGAGCAAGGATAGCCAAACAGCGCACAATAAAATAAAATAAAAGAAATTATGTCAATCTTGTCATTGCAACTGGTTAGCATTCCAACGATAGCATTTAGCTCAAAGCACTGCTGTGCCTCTGAGAGGTAGGTAGACAGCTAGTCTACTTGTCGTCACACAGCAGGTCCTGTTAGTGTGATAAGGTAGGCAAGCTAATCAACAACTACCTGCAACCCAACACTTGTAAAAACAAATCAGTATTGAACTTTGACTCATGGTGCATCAGTGATGTTTTTGTTTTTTCAATTGATTATAACAGCAACAGCCTTAGCAATGACATTGTTTAACATATAGCCTACAGTCAGATCAGGGTCCCAAGCATTGTGTATTATTTTGGTATTTCAATTTGTTAAAAATCTGGATAGGGACTATTCAAAACAGGAACATATTAGTGGTTTACAGATATTTGTTAGGACTCGGGACTCACTTACTCTCCCAGGCCGAGAGTAGGTGACCAATGTCGTGAACGCCCATTAACAGGACCACGATTTAAATAATGAGTTTTTTGTCATATGGTCCAATGTTCTGCCTAGCCAACATTAAGAGCAAATGACAGGCATGTACAAGGCTTGGGTCATTGTCAGTAACTCACCTATCCTATGGTGGCGATTTGGGTTTCCCTCTAGTTTAGCTTTGTTTTGCCTCCATCTAATACTGTGACATCACTGTGACATAGGCCCTAAAAGGATTCATATTGATGTTGAGATTATTTAGTGTTGCTGTGCCAATGTAAGAAGAAACAACTTACATATTTTGTAACATTGTAGCCATAGGTAGGTCTGCCGTGCTAAAGTGAGCTGCACCTGGGTCTCCAGTGTTTGCAGCGCAGGACTCTCTGACAGCTAGTTTAGTAGAAGCATGTTGTTTAGCTCGGTGCTGCGTGAGATTAGAATTTCTATTCTTGGCGGTTAAATATTCCTTCCTGCATATAGACTACAACTGTATTTCCAAGACAGAATAAAGCTCACACCTGAATGATCATCAGCCTGTGTGTGTAACGGCACATGACATTCTTTCTCCCAGCATGCTACTGTGATGACGTTAGCATAACTTGCCTGCCAAATCAATGTGACTAAACCCCAATCTTTTGTTGTTGCTAGCTAATTCCCGTACCCTAAAATAACGAGTAACAAGTGAATTTATTGTTTCTGTAATTGTAACTGCACTGGGCGGCTGTGGCTCAGTGGTAGAGTCGTCGTCTCTCAACCGGAAGGTTGGGGGTTCGATCCCCAGCTGCAGCAACATGTCCGATGTGTCCTTGGGCAAGACACTTAACCCCCTGAATTGCACCCGCTGCTTCGTGGGCAGCGTATGAATGGGATTAGTTACTTCTGATGGTCTTACTATAGCGACCACTGCCATCGGTGTGTGAATGGGTGTGAATGGGTAGGTGTGACCTGCAGTGTAAAAGTGCTTTGAGTAGTCAGCGCTATACAAGCTCAAGTCCATTTACCATTACCATTTACTTTTGAATTTGAAAAAACTAGATACACTACTAGTAGTTACCGCAAATAGTAGTGGCGTTCCAGTATTTCCAACACTGCTTATGAGTTATAAATAATAATATATAATAATAATAAATCATTTATTTTGAAAATGTATAAGATACGATGAGATTAATTATGTTAGCATTTTACCACTTTCTAACTTATGTTAATGTATTTTGGTGTTTCTATCAATTAACAATACCCAGCCATTTCTAAGCTAACATTAGCCAGGCAGTGGAATAAAAACTATTACCAAACTGACCCTAACCCTCCAAAACATATTATGTGAAAAAAATAGGCTATTTTGACATCTACTTTTGAATCATGGAAACATTAAAACAGACAAATTGTAAATAAAGGTGCAATACATCATGCCACTCTGAATGGTTGATTTCCTCTCCCAGATATCCTTCCTGTACAAGCAAAGGCAGCAGGCGATTTGAATTTGGAGACTAGTATCACAAAAGAAAAAAGCATGTTGTGTTTGCGTTTACTGCCACAGGGCCTGTATGTGTTCCAAACTCGGATAAAAGGGAATGATCACAGGGATAAAATGGGATACCGTTTAGCCCTGATGCTACATTGACTGATGGTTGAGTGAGCAGTAGTCATTTTAACCCTAAAAGACACTCTTGTTATATTGAGTAGGGCAGAGCAAATTGAATCTTTCTGTCTCTGGATCTCAGTGGGAGGTGATTGTGTGTTTTTGTCCCCAGATTAGGGCGGGTATGGAGCTGGCTAATCCTGCTCTCTCCTCCATGTGGGAGTGGCAGCGGGGTGTCTTTGCTGCGCGGCCAGCCGTAATCTAATGGTTGTGAGATTGGGGCTTGACACACGGGCATGCTCACTCACACACAGCCAGAGACACAGCAGACAAAGTCTAGATTTGTTTCAGGATTAAAGGCATCACCTCAATGACTGACATAATGCTACAGGCATTCCCACGGTTACCCTGATGAGGTTGTCCGTGTGTGAGGCCACGTGTATGTAGCTGTATTTCCTATAAGCTGTTTGGAAATACATTTAGGAAATAAGCAGAAAGAGCACAGGAAAATGACACACACACACACACACACACACACACACACACACACACACACACACACACACACACACACACACACACACACACGCACACACGCACACATGCACACACTCCGTCCCGCTAGAGAAGCAGCTGCCCAAGTTGGCAGGCCATGTCCTTCTCATTATTCTGGTCAGTCACTCGTGTCCTGGATCCTTCTCCCCTGCTGCTGCTGCGGCTGCTGGACAGGTACCATCTGACACACATTAGCCCGCTATTAATGACATCTTCTGCAGCCATTATCACACACTTAGGGGAAAAAAAACATCCTCAGGGTGCCGTTTTTGCAGTGACATGCATTATATTTCAAAACTATCCAATTTTCTCCACAGTTCTTCAAGCACAGCAACTTTTTTTGGAATACAAAAGTTAGCTTCATTTTGAAAGTTCCCATCATCTGCAAGCCATGATGTCTATAAGCTTTCAGTATTGACTCCTGAGGAATGTGGGGTGTGGCTAGTGGACCTCCCACATCAGATCCATTGTTTACTCATGATCCCACAGGGAATAACACTGTGATTAACATTAATCCAACAAGTCTGTGCACAAACATCGCAAATACCGTCCAAGGATCTCCAACATCAACAGCAGGTGTGCCAGAGTTGTCCTCACAATCTTCTTCAGTGTTTGACATCCTGTCCAGGTTTAGGGTCCAATAGAATAATATTACCTGGAAAGCTCATGGGCAGCTGACATGACATTGTTTTACCTTGATACCTGTATAGAATCTGTGTGCGGGAAAACAAAGTAAGTTGTGCATTTAATACTTCTTGTGCTCCCTTTGGAGTCTACTTGTTTGCTGTATCGCAAAACTCTTTGTGCAGCTCTTTAAGATATGATTTATTTTTACCCTGCGCTTTTTGGTTAGTATTATTAGACTGAAGATATTATTCCTTTTTAAGCCAGAAATTAGATAAATCCAAGTGTTTGATTTAACATGTAAAATTGCTTCAATAATCACACACCATAAATTCACAAAATGAGCCAATAACAGGTTGATAGGCCAAGAAAACAAATACTGAAGAAGATTTGTAAGAAAACCTCAAAATCCTCTTAAGTACAAATTAGAAGAATTAATCTCCTTCACATCTTCAGGTATTTTTCTTTAAGATCTGGTGAATGGAATGGTTGTTAGGTCGTGTTTATGCAGAGCAAAGAGGAAAAGGGTCACTATCAGAGAATATCATTGACTCAGACACATTGTGCTACACAAGCAGGAATACCATTACTGCTGTTTTGACTGAAACTCAATCCTTTCTCACTGTGTATGCATGCATGTGCCTCTGTGTGTTTAGTGCACTCATCCATGTCATCCAATTCCAATATTTAGGCAAACCTCCGCTGCTCTGCAAGCCCTCAGGTTTGATAAACCTCTAAAAAAACACCAGGCTGCATTTATTTTCTATTCCAGCATAAAGAAAGACAGGTCAGTAACAGCTCCACAAACGAGAGAAAAAGACAGATTGAAAAGAGATGGGTGGAGGGTGAAGACGTTAGCACACAGGGAGAGAAAGTTTTGTCCTTCATCAGCCCTCCATCCCTCTATTCCTCCATCTCATTACAGATGGATAGATGATCAATAGGAGAAGAGCTGTAGAAGGGGATTAGGATTAGAAATCGATGGCTTTGTTTTCTTCAGCCTGCGAAAGATAAACACTGCTTTAAGACAGTGACAACCAAAATGCGGAGACTTTCATGGCTTTTCATGTGAGTGTAAGAGGGCAGAACATTCGCTCTGTGTGGACTAACAGGCATCTGTTTGTAGATCTTCACACTGACTTAAAAAAACACACTTTGATCATCCCTTCATTGCATTGAGAGTGGGGATGGGCTCAGATCAGACAAACAATCATTTGACGTGAAACTAAATCAAGACAAAGTTGTTCTCTTTTGAAGATATTTTCCCCAAGATGTCATTGGGTAAGAGGCGGGGTAAACCTTGGACTGGTCGCCATTCAATAACAGGGCTGACATACCGAGACAGACAAGCAGTCCCACTCACACCTACAGGCAATTAAGAGTCACCATTAACCTAATGAGCATGTCTTTGGATTGTGGGAAGAAGCTGGAGAACCTCGGGGGGGGGAACCCACGCATGCACAGGGAGAAAATGCAACTCCACACTAGCCCTTTTCAGACTGCATTTCCGCAAACACTTTGTGTTTTTTGCTGCTGCCTGTCTTGGCCAGGTCTCCCTTGAAAAAGAGGTTCTTAATCTCAATGGGACCAACCTGGTTAAATAAAGGTTAAATAAAATAAAAAAATAAAGAAGTGCCAAAACTAAGCTTTGGTAAAAATTGGTGTCCCAGTCTTGGAATTTACAATGGTTTCTGTGTTTCGGAAGCACAGCAAAGCTGGAGCTCCACATACACATACAGTTTGACAAGCACAAACACACAGCGCTGCGCTCCCCTGGTGGCTCTGCTGATACCGTCGCACCCCTTTAACACCTCTGTTACTGCCTCCGGAGGTGGTACAGAGTGGGATAACACTCCCCCCATTACGCCTCCACGACATTCAGATTGAAGGCGAAACGTCACAGGGACAAAAGTTTTGCGCCTTAAAATGGTAGATGGAATAGGATCACAGAGAGGTTCCTGTCTGACCAGGATTTACACCAGGTACCTTCTTGCTGTGAAGCGACAGCGCTAGCTGCACCAAGAAAAACCAAGAGACCTAGGTGTTTGCACTAAAGTGTTTTTCTTATGTTATACCCTACTCAAACATACATTTTCTGAGGTAAGAAATCTCTTTTTGATATGTCTTGCTGTGTTTGTTGTTTAAATCAATTTTCTGTGACCTTAACAATGTGTCATGTGACTATAGCTTCTGTCACATGACATCTTAATTGTAGTCAAACACCTGTTTTTTGTCTCTGTCAATTATGTCCTGAAAAAGACTCAGTTGAGTCGAAACATGTAGGCACATCGCTGTTAAATAAAGGATTTTTATACTGCATCAGAGTGCATCGGACTTTCAGTTTAGACTGCGTTTCCACACTACGAACTTTGTTATCAGGACAGTCAACTTTCTATTAGCTATTTGACTTCCGTCCCCTGTTGTTGAAGAGCACCTGATCTCTCTACATTTTTTTGACCCAGTGCAGCACTCGCTTCAACCTTTTTTCTTTCAATAAATAAAAATGTTTCTGCATTCTTTCTTCTTTTTATTACGCACATTTCTTTCAGTCCATCCAAATCAGTTAGCTCCTGCAACAGAGTGAAAAATTGGTTTAAAGTCCCTGTGCTGTCATATTGTATATCAGCACTCATAAATACCTTGATCCAATCACATTACTTGTCAGAAAAGAACAGTTATATAACTCTTGAAATGTTAACACTATGCAAAGGAAATGCATTTTCTGTATCACTGATCAGAGGTCAATGCTGGTTCCCACCAAGTCACCGTTTCAATGCGCTCTGAGAATAGCTGTGATGACTGACGAAGAGAAAGTATCATAATCTGCCTGCTGCTAAGAGAAAAGAAGTGATGCTCCTGAAAAACCTGAGTGGGTTGTGAGGAGTGAGGCAAGGCATTCTGGGTAGGTGAGGCTGCACCTCCCACACAGAGATTCAAAAACATACCCCCTGCTTTGATCTCTCTGCTCTCTCTCCTTTCTCCCTTTCTCTTCCTTTCACGTGCAAGACACACACGCACACGCACGCACACACACACACACACACACACACACACACACACACACACACACACACACACACACACACACACACACACACACACACACACACACACACACACACACACACACACACACACACTGTTTGTTGTGGCTTTTGCCCCTCTGTCCTTTGAAGGAACAAAGGCATTTGTTTGTGTTTCCCGAAGATAAAAGCTCAGCATTGTGACGGCCTGTTTCACCCAATGTTCAGATTCTGCTGCTAATAATTTTTCTTTAATTATTTTTTTGAAAACAAAAAGTGTCTGTTTTTTGTAGTCACCACATTTTTGCTTTGTATTGTCCCTTTCTGTCGGCTTTTATGATAATCATTGCCATTCTTTTTCTGTTCAAAGTAACAGGTGTCCGATGCTATCCCAGCATGCACTTGACAGAATGCAGAAAAGGGAGTTGGAAAAAAATTACATAAAAAAGAAAAGTATTATAGTTTTTTTAGATTATGTTTTAGGCTTTTGGGCCTTTATTTGAAAGGACAGATGTAGGGAGACAGGAAATGTGCACCAAACTTGTTAGGATCAGGAGTCGTAACTGTGACCAGTGCGAGGACTGTAGTCTGGTTACATGGGATACCTGATCTATCATCTGATTGTCGCCCCCGGGAGAATCATAGATTTTTAAAGGGAGCCCTCATTTTCAATCAGTGCTTAGAGGATAAAAATAATTAAGAATATGTTGTTCTTTTTGTTAACATATCTTGTGTAAAGACAAAAAATAGAAGTGTAGTTGCATAGTATCACCAGAGGGTGGCGCATTATACATCCTGTAGAGATCAAGGATGATACGTGCAGCCAAGCGGCAACCTCCGGTGTTGAAAAATGCAGCTAATGTGGAAGTGCAAAATCCTGCAGTTTATCGAGTATCTGTTTAAGGGTGGCTGTAGAAACACCAGAACTCACACACACACATCCAGTCAAAAAAGCCAGTTTTTACAGCATTAAGTAACATGTTTACAGCCTGGTTCAAAAAAGGATATTGAGGGCTACATTTTTTGATAAGTCATCTGTTTTGTTTATATGAAGGATAAATGTTATTGGTTTGTCAGGAGTCTTAATGGTGTGTTCCGTTTACCTTGGAACTCAAATCTCAGAGCTGGGAATGATGTCACACCTGAGTTAACCGCGTTCTAGTTGCAAGTTGGCAACAAGTCGGAAAAGCAATATGAACGCCTGGAGTAACTTTGTTTTTTTAGCTTATACCTGGCGATAGCAACACACTACGTGATAGTTTGCGCAAGAAAATAACATGGCATGTCCACAGATAGAACTTGCATGATACTATTGGTGTGATTGATTTAATTACACAAAAGGACTAAGTTTCTTATAAACACAATGGCAACAGCTGAAACATTATGGTTGATGCAAGTAGCAGCCATGTTTGATTTGAACTTGGGCTACTGAAGGTTCTCTGAGTTTCCAAGTCGGAATTCCGACGGGGCGTTCCTGATGTCGTATCAGACCGGCAACTCGGAATTTCCGACTTCCAAGATCAAATGGAACTCACCATAAAACCCGCCTCAGCTCTGGCTCTTTATTTACAGTAACCTGCATACTTTCACTTTACCTTTAGATACCTACAAATCTTGAAAACTGAACAAACAGTTTGTTCAACCTAAAACGCCAGTCCTAAAACTAAAGTCTGATTATCTTTATGAAGCTTTGCTAACAAACGCATCTTTTGAGGCAGTTTGCTGCCTAGTCTCTTAAGTGTTGAACCTTTAACTGTACACTCTATGGTTGAATCCTGATGAGTTGAAACACTCTTACTTTTTTGCTAGTTAGTTTTAGCCACTGTGTTCGGAGAGAAAGATTGAAAACTTGTCAAAGTTCAGATATTGTTCCAAAAACATAAACAGAGGTTATATGACTGTTTTCTAAGGTGTTTGACAAACCCCGGTTTCTGTTTTATTCATCTTTTGTGACGATAAATAGATCGGTTTTTCTGCTCTGCTGATGGGCACTACACTAAACTGCCAACATGTCAGCTTGTTGTGTGTGTGGCTGTCTGTTAGTGTTTGTGTAGCTGTGCGCACGGTATGAAAACGGCTCGAGTCTGAGTTTGGCACAAAATCGGCTATACTTGTGAGGACCGGCCGGTCACCAGTGAGAGCAGCGCAGGCTGAAAACCAGCACATTTTGGTCACATGCCTTTTCAGAGCTTTGAGTTTTGAGATTTGTTGATCAAAAAATATATATTTACTCATGACCATTAATGAGCACTCAGTAAGTCAGTCAGTTTCCCCACTGAACTGATGAAGGAAACCCTTGGCTGAATGTTAGCGAGAAAGAAATTAGGAGGCATGGAGCAGAAGGTTTAAAGGTGTGTGTGTGTTTGTGTCTGCGTGTGTGTGTGTGTGTGTGTGTGTGTGTGTGTGTGTGTGTGTGTGTGTGTGTGTGTGTGTGTGTGTGTGTGTGTGTGTGTGTGTGTGTGTGTGAGGTGCTGTAGAAGGACAGAAAGTGGAAGAAAAGGAAAGAGAGGAACAATTTTTCATTCCAGTGCAATTGAGAAGGTGGCTGCTGATCCTTGTCCATCACACATTCCATCATGGACCGACATGGCTGACTTGTCACCTTGAGTCACATTCACAACTTGGCTTACACATAAAGCACACGCATGCACACAGTAATGCAAGTGTACCGGCACGTGTGGAATACAGCGAACACACTCTGCTTTCACTGTTACCTGTTAGGGGGTGATTTTTGACCAAAATGGTTATGTTCCCTCTCCCCTTCCTTGTCCCGTTTACCAATGTATTTGTGTGTATTGGTCTGTATTATTGCAGATAGCCAGCTAGGATCCCAATAGGCTGTAGCCTATTGGTTGAAGCCATATTGATCCTTATCTGTTTTATGCCCATTTATTTTTAGCACCAAAGCCTGTGTAGACAAATAATATGCCAGCAGCAGGAAACAAATCAAGATTTGATGTTGTGAGTGTGAAAAAGACAGTGACATGTGGGGGGCGTTGAGGATTGAAATATGGCCCTCCCTTTTATAGTCCATAAAGAACACAATCAAATGAATTATGGCCTGATGGAAGCTCATATATTGGCATATGTCTCTGTGCTATTTAATTTTAAAGTGCAACTACAGTAAGTCTTGCATTTTCAAGCAGTCCAAAATAATGTGTGAGATTCCCCTCGAGGTGTGTCAAATTGAGAGCCATACTTCTGAGACACAATGGTTCCATCTAGTGGGCAAACAATGCCAACAACATACAATATATTGTCTTTACTTGTTTGTGAAGTTGGTTGTTTGAGATGTATGTTTCAAAATCAGCTAAGACTTTTTATTACACAATATAATCTTTATTTTCTTTTACACAGTGATCAGCTACAAACACTGTTGCCTACAAACAGGCAGGTTAGCTTCAACAGACTCAAGGAATACAGTGATATGTTACAGCTCTGCTTATGATACAGTCAGGAAGTCTAATTCTGGTCAATCTTGTTGCAACAAGTATCACCATGTATAGAAGAAGAAGGCTACCGTTTGTGGTAATATTAGTTCTTTTGCTACTGAACTGTACAGAAAACAGTTTAACTCAGTTTAGCTCATTAGTTTGGTCATTTGATAACACGGTTTATTTGTTTTCTCTCACAGCTTACATGCTCATAGCTGCTTCAGTCTTTCATGGCCCATAACAACAAATAGAACTTACAACTTTTGACAGTTTGACAAATAAGCAGGACTTTCACTTGTGTCTCCCAATCACACATCAATATGCATGCAAACACATGCACAAATCAACACAAAAGGGCACGACAGACTTACATGCCTGTGCTTCAGCACACACACTTTCTATTTACACTTCATGAAAGAAAATTGATTTTTTTTTTGTGTCCTGGGTTATTCTCTTGGTTTTAAATCCTGAAAGGTTGTAATGCATGGTTGTATACCGTTTGACTCTGATTGAAAAGATTTGGTATTTACTGACAATAAAATACTGTATGTTGCATTTTTGATTTTTTTTCTCATGGTTTCATGTGATTAAGATATCAAAAACAGGTATGAAAATGTGTTAGTCAATAAGGCAATTTGAATACAACCATTCATTGTCAGATTGAAGTAAGATCTTATGTGGACCACCACTGACAGACCACCACAGTTCATACACAGCACACACATGAACACACATTAACTTTGTTTTGAGTGTCATCAAACAACAGCTGATCACAAAAAAAGAAGAAATGACTGCGGACATGTATAAAGTGCTATAAATTAAAGTATTTACAACTTTGCCACGCCCCTAGTGAAAAATAAATGCATGAATAGAGCTGGCACAGTGCAGCATGGCCCTCATATTACAGCAGCAACCAAAGTTGTTCACAGTGCCCTCCAGCTGTTTGTACTATGTGATCTCAGTTTACTTCTTGTTTTAATGTCAGTCAGATTGTCCAGGACTCCATGCTTTGAGGTTTTATTTTGCATATTTTTTTGCTTGCTTTTTTTTTATTTATTTTTTTATTTATTTGAGTGTATGTTTGCCTTTAGCCTCTGCAAGCCTCCACATGAAGTTTTGGCAACCAGCTTCTGTGTATGGCGACAGCATCTGGCTCCACCCATCCCTGCTGTCTTGGCTGTGAGTTACTGAAAGAGCAGAGAGAGAAGATAAAGAGGTAAATAGTAAGAGAGACACCAACAGGAGAATGGTGATTTTTGTAATTAAACATGTTTGTTTAGTGCGTGTAAAGTATAATAAACAAAGAGTGAGTTGTATATACTCACTGTATCGCTCTCCCCTTCTGAGTCTCTTCTGGACTCTGAGCTGTGTAGAGGAGAGTACACCCAGCCTCGGTCCTCCTGATTCTGCTGGTTTCAAAAACAGCCAGCAGAGGGCAGCAGCACAAGAAAGGAGAAAAGAGGAGAATCATGAGATAAGAGCAAGAGAGAGAGATGGCTTTGGTCCTTTTTTTTTTTTAGTTATAGTTGGGCTTTATACTGCATCAAGAGGATTTTCCTCTTCCTCAATGTGGAGGTGGCATGATTACAGCTGAACTCAACTCTACAGGCTGTCAGTTACAAAGAACATATGTTCTTGATATAATGGCTAAAACTGGTGTCATTGTACTTAAAAGAGCCTGAAATCATACTTTGTCAATCAGCTTTTATGACCGATGGAAACCTCAATATTCGTACATTTTTCAGATGAGTTTTGCTAATGTCACTGGAGATATTACTGCATTCTTCCTTTCAATGGTGTGAAGTGAGAAGGAGCTTTAATAAGCAGGTGATTTTCAATGTGAGAAAGGGAGATCTCAATCTAGCTGAGCACTGTAAACACTAAACATTCAGCTACAGATGCAGGTCTGAGGTCCTCACACACTGAAACTACAGTTTACTGCTGCTAACATGTTACACAAGTATGCATGCTCCATCTAAATGCACATGATGGCCCTTCAGAAGCTGCACATATAAATATGCAATGCCTTTTTTTTGCAGGCATTACCACTAAATAAGTCATGGGAAATACAGTTGAACATTAAGTACTTCTGAAGATCCATAAGAAGCTGTGTTCTGACAGTTACCAGCACAGGGATGGGATGTGGAACAAATGACCCTAGCTACTTTGCTGATGACTTACATTGGAGCTTGAGCTAGAGTTTAGCTTACGGCGGCCAAGAACTGGAGAGTACACCCAATATCTGCCATCTGCATACTAATGGATGAACACACAGGAATCCATATAAAGAGTGCACATGAAAATAAAGGGATGATCAATGAATGAATTATTACTAAACAGAAAAGTAAGCTGTGAATGAGAAATGCAGTTACGATTATGGAAAGAGGAGAGCAAGAGGAGAATGTCCAATATGATGTAATGATATTAAAAGGAGAATAATGGACACTGCCCATGAGATTGACAGGATGCAAGAACGCAGATTGGCAGATATAAATACATCATGCTCTGCAGGAAAGACAGCCCTGATGTTTTGCTGAGTCATTCAAAAGCATGAACTTTGACTGCTGGCAGCATCTGCTTCAGAATAAAACTGCCTTGAAAAGCGAGAGCAACCCCTAAGTACGTGCAGACTATAACACACACACACACACACAGCCTCCACCCCTCACCATCATAACTCTACCACGCTGTCCTGACTGGACCACTGCAAGAGACCCAGAGAAAAAAAAAAAAGATCTTTACCCTCTGTTAGAGGACTGACAACAAAACAACCCCAAAGAGGGCTGACCGCTCTAGGAAACGGGAACTGATATTTTAAATCTTTAGTTGAACAAGTTAAGTTCCATTCTTACACATGAAAACTGATTGTCTGTTTTTTTGGCACATGGCAGATCATTTGCAGCTTTTCTGGTTTTGTTTCACTACTTTTAAGCGGCATCATTAGCTCCTTCTAATTTTTACATCCCCAGCACATATAAGAAGGCTGAGACATAATTACAGAAACTTACAAAGTAGATGTCAGACACCGGCACCTCCCCATCCAGTGAGTTGCGGCTGCTGGACAAAGACAGCTGATTGCATGATGGACGCGACGCCCGCTGAGGCCTCTGGGGGCTTGCAGGAATAGAGGAGGGGAGGTGGTGAGGTGAGCTCTGGGTGGAGGAGTTAGGAGATGCGGGGCAGATTGGAGTGAATGCTGAGGCAGGAGGGATTGTGGAGGTGTTTGGGACAGGGGCAAGAAACTTGGGTTTTGCAGCTGGAGAAGAGAGAGTGGAAGACTGAACGGCCGTTGGAGAGGTGAGGGGTTTGGTTGAGGGACGGATGGATGATGAAAGTGTGGCGGAGGTTTGTCCGACTAATTGGGAGGTAGAGGAGGAAGACATGAAGGAAGGAGGAAGGGTGGAGGAGGAATGTGTGGAGGTTGGATTGGTAACGGGAGGGAGGGATGCAGGAATGACACGATCAGGTGACAAGTGGCTGGGGGAGGTCTCTTCTGTCAGCTGTGTGAGCTCTGTGCTCTTTGGGATTTTACTGTTGAAAACAAGAATAAAAAGAGTTTTCACAATAAGACTCAAACTTCGCAACACAGCTATGGAAAATTCTCCATTTGAGCATTTCTGTATGCATGTACCTGAGCTCGACCTGCACTGTTATGGTGTCCTGCTTCTCCCCATCAACTTTCTGTGACCTGAAAGCACACAGGATGATGTAGGGTTTAATGTTTGAAGGGAAGGGCACATTTTTCTTACAGAATATCATCATTCTAGATACATTAGTACATAATTATGTAATCATTCTTACCTTGCCACACTTGGGGAATGCATCTGTCTCCTGTAGCGCGGGTGCTCAGGTGTATCGAAGGGGGTTGTGGGTAAGGAGTTGTTAGAGGAGAGGGTGGTTGCAATAGAGGCTGTGGTGGCATCTTCAAAGGAAGGAGGAGTGCAGGGTGGCTCTTTTCCTGATATTTACCAAAGAAGTAAAAAAAGAGACGCAATATATGAAATATAAAAAGCAAGACCAAAATCAGAAATGAGTTGCTTCACCAAAATCAGGCTGAAACAAATTAATTATTGGTATTTCCATCAAACCTTTCAACCAGGAAACTGAGTTAATATGGACTGGACATAATGTTTTCCCAACATCTAACATACTTTACATAGTTTTTACTAATCAATATCTTGTCTCGCTTTCTTAAAAGTTTCACTTTGCTTCTGCTGCTTTTGCTTTTATACTGCTGCTGCTCTTCTACTTCTCCACAGGGATCGATAGAGGCTCACTTAATTTCATTTAGCGGGAAAATGGAGCTCTCAGCTGCACACAATTAAAGCTAATAGTGTGCCAAGTTCAGAGAGGCTCAGTGTAACAAGGGAGAACCAGCACTCATAGGTCTCTCTTTGTGCTCAACTATTTTATTCAAGCAGCACTAGGAAGCTGCAAAAGCATCCTCTCACAAGCTTTGAAGAAGGCTACTGACACATTGCCAAAGAGTCCTATAGTACTCAGTTTAGGTGTAATAGTATCAAGCATCCCTTTTTACATCCTGGTTGAGAATCCTTAATGGATACTGTGTGTAACTTATCTCGTTTTTGGACTAAAACAGAAGTAAAAGAGTGTAAAAGCTCTACCGTAGTCCTCCAGCATGGGGAAGCTTCGAGCTCCTCGTAAGTTCTCCAAGTTGTCCTGGTTTTCCTGCTGGTCATCGCTTACTGAGGGACGCTTTCCAATTGAACCCGTTCCAGCACTGGACTTGGACATAAGAGGCCCTCGTCCTCTCTTAGATGGTGACGATCGCAGTGCTGTGAAAGCATGGGACAGTTTGCAAATATATTCTCAAAAAGCAAAAAGTAAAAAGTTTTATTATTTGTACAGCATTTTGGCATTGGCACCGAAGGATATGGCTCATAAAAATGTGTTCACTCACAGCAGCTCTTCCTGAAGACGATGGTGCTGCAGAATTTGTAGAATCTCTCAGCATAGAAACCAGGTCTGTGAACCGACACCGTGTCCTGTGGAAGGTCGAGGCAGAACAATGAACAGAATGGAAGAAAGAGAAATTCAAGATATTTAATTAATGTTACACTTTTCAAACACAGTTACATTTCTTAGCCTTTCACATTAAAACAGACACAGCGAAAAAATAAGGGCACAAAAAATGAGAAACGATTCAGTGACTTTGTTTTTTTACTTGATTACAGACAGTTATATAACTCACCCCGTCATGGATGAGAGACTTCCAAGAGTGCTCCAGTTTCTTGATCAGTCTGTCAGACAAGACAATTAAATCATTTGGTTAAACTCATTGAACAACTAACTGTAGTTACCTGCCAACACGGGGCTGAATCAGTAACTACAGTCCCACTTTTAATATTTACACGTATTTTAATACTTGATTTTGTGTTTATTGTGTCCATGTTTGTCCTGGCAACAGCTGTTTTGTGTCTCCACTTGTATTTATGTAGAAACAGATACATCTGGGATTGTTTTTTTCCGCTGTGCTCTCGCTGCCTTTTAATATTCCTTGTAGACGCATAATGCCAGGATTACTGTAAGCCTAAACCTAATCATTTCCTGCCCTTGTAGCCAGACAAAAATCCAACTTTGTCATTTAATATCTCCTGAAATGTCCGTTGAGTATTTCACTGAAATGATGAGTACGGCAGTTACTAGAGGGGAAGTCGAGGTATTAGTAGAGCACTTTAAATGACAATACATCTCCATTTAAATTAACTTTGAAAACTTGGATTCAACATTATGAAAAATGTTATGCTGCTGGAGACAACTGGTTACCATAGTGATGGACACTAGTTTTGGTTTGTGGTATTTTTAAATCAAATCTACATTTCCCAACCATCCTTAATGTATACTGTAATACTATCCTTTTTTTAAGTCCATCATTTACCTAATTTATATTTCATGGAAACTTTTACTCCTGTTATTTGGGCTGCATACCTGT
This sequence comes from Tautogolabrus adspersus, assembly GCA_020745685.1. Classification (NCBI taxonomy): domain Eukaryota; kingdom Metazoa; phylum Chordata; class Actinopteri; order Labriformes; family Labridae; genus Tautogolabrus; species Tautogolabrus adspersus. The sequence goes on from CM036544.1 coordinate 14,345,469, forward strand.
AGGACTGCAGAATGTCAATGATTCCAATGAACAGCAGGAGGCGCTCTCCTTTAACACTCACAGCTGGAATACCGCCCATACTACAAACAGAAAGAAGAAAATTACCAGCATTTATAGATGTAATGTGATATTAGTGCACAAACTGTAAAAAGTGACCTACGTGTCATCATGGTCCAGGGTGTCTCTGCATGTGGAGCCTCCCTGTATGGACTCCATGGCAGTGGAATATAAAGCTCTCTGAGCTGCACGCTTGGTTTCATCCCCGCCTCCTGCAGGTGAGCCCTGAGACTGCTGCTCTCGCTCGGCTTGGCTCTTGTTGTGGACCCCCAGCAGCAAACTGTAGTCCATAATCTTAAAACTCTCCAGAACCTAAAGGGGGAACACATTTATCATATATGAGAACATTTTCAGCTGGGGGGGGGGGGGGGTTTGGATAATCATGTGCAATAAAACATGTTAGCCACTTTTTCATTTATTATACTTTTCTATTCCTTTGCTTTTTATTTACAGTAAACTTCTGAACAGATAACAATACAGCCTCTGTGGACGTGTGGCTTTATTAAAAACTGCATAGATTTTCTCACCAGGCAATCTCTCTGAAGTGTTTTGACCAGAGCGCTGTATGTGTCCTGGTCCAGAGTGAGGCCCTCAGGAATGTCATTCAAAAAGTCCAGGTCTTTATAAGTGGGTTTGGATTTCTCTCTCTCCTTCTTGGATGCTCTCCTCTTGTAGGTGGACCCCTTCAGATCAAACTTGAGGTGCATGCGTACAGAGCGCGGTAAAATATTGTTCATCACAACAACTCGGATGTTCTTGCCCCCACACTGGACGCAGTAGAGGCCAAAAAACTTTGGCAGCAAAGTCCGAGGGTTCTGGTTCAAGTTCTGGGTTCATAAAACAGACAATGGTAGAAAAGACAGGAAGGATTAAAAAATTACAAACATAAATGAAGTAAGGTATGCAGTCTATTAGCCCTTTCCTACATCCTGAGCTAAACGGCATACAGTGCAGGGAAAGCACAGCACCTGAGCTGTGTAATAAGCAAAGGTATGTAGGTGTGATGAGGCGCACTGGTAGTCTATTGCTTTCCAAAGGCAGCCAAAGTTATCGCCCCATTGCTTATCACAACATGGTCTAAAGTCAAGGATACAAGTCTTAGAGGCAGATAACCTTTGTTTCCCTAACATCATTATCCTGCTTTGGCATTGTGCAGGTGTTCTTGGGATTCCAGAGGACAGAGACACGCAAACCATGATCTCCTTTCATACTGCTTCACCTCAGGTACCTTAGGTGGTTTTCTGCTACAGCCCCAACACCAATTTCTCTCTGATGTACACTCTCTGTGAGAGGGACACTCTTTCTGATACAAATACACTGAGTCAACTAATATAGGCTTCACACTTAACTACTAACACCACCAACAAACCTGCTATCAAACAGTATTACTGTCCAGTGTCCTTTACAAATGCATTAGAGAAAACAGCCACCTGATACAGCCGATAAAATAAATCCAAATTTACTGAAAAAACATTTTGGATGCCAAATAACCAAAGAACATTCATTGAGATTAAATCTAGACCAATCTCATTGCGTTTTTAGAGATTTAAATAATAAATGAAGTTATGCTGCTGTGCCTTGTGCATAATTGTGCACAGCGTCTTGTTTCATGTAGAAATGCACTAACTGGTTCTGGTGTGGGGTACGGTTTTGCAGGTGACAAAACTAAAACCTGTGCATCACAAAATGTCATCGACTGTGTGCTGTTGTGTACAGGGGCACAGTGACAGAAGAGAACATGACTAAGTCTAAGTGACCCCAGCCTTAAAAACAGCTCAAATCTAGCATCAAATAGAGATGCATCAGACGTAGGCGCAACTGGATTCTACAGGGCATGGGAGATTAAACTGTGAATAAATGTATTCATGTCAAGATTAAAATGCATCTCAAATTATTAAGAGCTTACAGACAACCCATTTGCCCTTTGTACCTTGTTTTGCACCAAATCATGCACCCATACACACAGCCTGATGTATTTTGGCTGCAGCACCGTGCACCTGCAGGACAGCATGACATCCACAGGCATCAGCCCATTCTAATGTCTCTCGAGTTAGCATGATTAACCTGTTAGTAGTACTTAGCCCGTGTCAATTGCTGACGTCACTGGTACTCGGGCAAACAACAGGGGGCAGGATAAAGAGGATAACTGGAAGTTTCAGCGGGATCTTTGCCACTGAACATGCACTCATGTACACAAACACCCCGCATGGTCACAATTTTCCATTTCCTAATGGGGGAAAAGAGCTAATCTAGAATATATCACACCTTTTTCTGTACCTGCAGATAAAAAAATCTATTGAAAATATTCATACTTTACATTGATTTACATGTTTTAGTGTGTGTCGGTTTAGCTAATGAATTATGTCTATGCTAGCAACTGAATTTTAAACCCCAACAAAGTATTTAATTTATTACAATATTAAACATGTACAAAGTGCGGAAGTATTGGAAACTCCAGAGTGTAGCGTAAAACTTCTATTAATGACTTTAGACTTTCAGACTTTATTGAGAAAGACTATGAAATAGCAAATTTACACCAGAAAGAATATTTAGCTGTATGAGAACTTGTGATATCAATAAACAAAATTAAATCACTTATTTAATCTTGCTTTGCAAAACAGTATGCAAACCTGCTTCACAGCCTGTACACATGTGAGCATTATTCTGTCTTTCTTGATGGTTATTTTTGTGCCATGCAGCGTTTTCTCCTTATTTTTGATATTTCGACACTAGATGCATCGGCTCCTCTAATTGAGACCTGTCTGTCTTTATTGGTCAAAACGTGCAGCAACAACAGACTAGTAAAAGAACAAGGCCTTAAATCGGTATGGGCTTCTATGTGAAGTTTCACAGTAGTTTAGTTTACTAGGATCCCCATTATGTATTGTTGAGGAACAAAACAACCTTTAGAGTGTGACTGCGTGATGACATCTTGCAACAGGATCCCTTTCCTCAGAACACAACATTACAACACTTACAGGAAACGACAAAACATGAACAATACGAGGACAGCTTCTGGCAACAGAAATGAGAAGATGTATTGAATGCAGTGGCATCAGTCTGTAACAGCCGTCGTCGGGTAAACTGTTGACCTTTTGATGGTAGAGATTACTGTTAAATAGGATTGAGGTTTTTTCTGCTTCTTTTTACAATTATAATAACTATTATTATTATGACCGTAATTATTATTATCATCATTACTTTGATTAGAATTATTGTTATCATTATTGGTTTAGTACTTTTTTACTTTAGTCACTTTTGGTAAGTTTTCTTATAACCCCTTTTTGTGTCTTACATATTCATCAACCACGGGTTAAAATAGACTTTTCTGTCCTTTAAGTACAACACACTGAGAAACCCAACCTGGTGGTTACAACTGTAAACACTGAGCAACTGAAAGCGCTCATAGTCATGTAATTCTATGTAAAGCCATTTTTGTTCTACCTACACACACAACAACCTTCAGATTCATTTGACTTTCAGCCAGTTGGCTCGCAGTAATGATGATGATTCTTATTTACGAGTGTATTCAAGGTATTCTGTCAAAAGATGCAGCTTTAATAAAAAGTGAAATCCAGTTTTCTTTCTTTCTTGTGTTATATGTCTGGGATGTGAATTCCATTCATGCACGCTCGATCCAAAACTGTTCACTTAACTGAGTTTGTTCTAGCTTTAGGTAAATGGATTCTTATGAGGAAGGTGCTTGGTTCCACTTACCATGTAGTATCCAGGAAGAAGTTTCTGTAGAAACTCAGCCTCTTTGTGCATAACAGTTTTAATGATGAACTCATCATCGCGGGTTACGTAGAATATGGAGCCACTAGCTCCTGGGTTTGTCAGCTCAATCAGCGGCTCATTACACAGAGAATACTGGGGGGGAGATAGAGACACAGGGAGACAAGATTAACATTACATTGGTGTTTAAAACCTACAGTACAGTTTGACAATCTGACCCACAATGTCTGAAAAGACGGTTTCAACATACAACATTAAAAAGCAGACTAGATGATGTTAATCCGGCTTTAAAAGAAGAGCGTGTCCCTTTGCCAAATGTCTTTGAAAATGTTTAATTGAGTGATTTGTTTAACCCGAGTTTATAATTTCATCCTCAGTTGAACACTTCATGGGTACAGCAGGGCTGCGTAGCGCTGTTGATGTGGGATCCAACAGAGCTTACAAAAAGCCAACCAAAAGACTAACACCTCATCCCACTCACATGGCATTGCTCATCAGCAGCTGAGCAAGAAGGGAACTTTTGCTTTTAAGTGCAACTGTGTACACGCCTGAGTAGAAAGGCGTTCTGTGTGTGGGAGGGAAGACTCACACATCCACACTGTCAAGAGTCTCAACTGTTCATTATGACATTTACACATTAATTCAGAATCAGTAACTTAACCATTTTAAACTAGCAGCTGAACACAAATACCTACGGTAAGTAGGCAACAGCTGGCTTAAAATGACAATTTTATCTTTCAATGATGAAGAACCGTTAACACTTTATAAATAACGGCATCAGTTCTGTTAACTTGGTTATAATCAGGACACTTTAACTGTAAAGTAGGAGGAAGTGTCCATGGATTTTAGTTAATTTGTCCAACAAAGTAATTCAATTTCGCAGCTTTTCCAAATCAGCACAATGCAATTATACCCGTGCTCCACCTCTGCTTCCCCAACACACAGACAAACAACACTCTCTGATTCTCTGACTGTCTGCTGTCAGCGCTAGGAGTTTAAAAAAGAAAGCTTTAGTCTGCTAATCTCCCTTTGGCACGAGAGACGGTGAGCTTAAACGTGAGGCCAAGAATACTGCATGTCGATGCATGTGCGTGTATTTGTACTGTAGGTGTGCTGCCTCGCCTGCAAAATATGTAAAAGCATGTGTTTCTTCACCATTGTTCATCGCCTCCGATATCTTTTCATGTGAGAGAAGGCGTTTAATGTTCATGAAGGGAGGGAGCATGTTTTCTTTGATGAATCCACTTATCATCATTTAAAAGCTTTCAAACTGAACTTCAGACAAATCTTTCAGTTCACGATTGTAAAGTGGGATGGTGTTAACATCACTGCTGTCAAATAATCTCTAGCAAGGAGGCTGAGATTGCAGATTTTCCAGACCTCTTTAAAGTGATTTTAAATGAGTTTGATGTCTTAAAATGTTCATTTCTTTATCTTTGCTATGATATATGACCTGCCTGTTTTATGTTTGATTTTGCTGTCCTTATTGTCCTTTGATTTTGAAAAGTGCTCTATGAATAAAGGTTATTATAAAGGTTATAAAACAAACTATAAATTAACACCAATTCACTAAGAAATCCTTTCAATATACACTCACATTTATACAAAGTTTAATGCATACAGAAATGTCATATGAATTCAAAGCAATCTGATACATAACGTGATGCTTCTTTTTGAGGTCATAGAAGAGAAACTCGAGGGATAAATCACAGAGGCCCTTTGCTAAGAGCTGTCAGGAGTCGACATTTTCTCAGGACGACTACAATCCAACTATATAATCAATCAGCCATTCAATGTGTATCTATTAAGCACGACAACAGTTATATTTCATGACACCTTCCAAACAGAGCAGCTCTAGACCTTTCTTCGTTATCATAATATTGGCAACAGTAGCCAGGATAGACTTTGCTAGTTTTTGGCAAAAATCATAATCGCATTTATAATATAATAATAAATAAATAAAAATAGAATGATGGAAAATAACTCTGTTTATACTCTTGTGGCCCAAAATCTAACATCTAACAGTTGGAAACATGGAGCCATGCACACAAACAATACACCTAGAACATTTTCTTAACCTTTTTTTAAAAAGCAAACCAGAAAGAGTAGTAGCCACAGAGTCCAGTACTTCACGCCATGGCTCCCTCTGCTCCTTACTTAAATGAAAGTGTGAGCTGTTTTAGTGGGAGGGACAGAGAACATGCTGTGCGCTTCATTTACCACACATGATGAAACCTCTGAACAAAACAAGCGCAACATGGCACGCGTCCCACTGTAATTGTTTAATCTTGATGATCTTGTTTTCATGATCGTGGGAAGCCAACATTTTATTTGAAATTCAAACTTGATTAATTGCCCACCAGCCCAAACAGAAACCCGAAGCAGAACAGGACTCATCAGTGGCCCAACCTGATAATCACATTTCCAATGAGCAGGTGTTAAAATGTTTATTAATATAGCACCAGAAGAGGGTAGGCTAAGAGTTACTTGAATTTTCAATGTTCTCCCATTTGATGTGTTATGCTGTATGTTAACCTGTATTTGTAATTTGTTGTGTGTCTGTAATTTTGGTAAAATGTGCGGCTGCCTGTCTCAGCAAGGACAGTGTTGTAAGAGAGATTCTTCATCTCAATGAGGCTTTCCTGGTTAAATTCCCTTTAAATACATCAAAAGTTATTGACTTAGTGCTGATTCTGTATGTAACACAAAATCGTTTCACTTTCACAGCATTGTACAAGACATTCAACTACTCACAACAATGTGATTAATATCTCACCAGGTAGTCATCTGGTCGGATCCCAAACAGCTCTCTGAAGTACCTGAAGGCCACAGGGGCGTAGGTTTTAAACCTGAAGTCTGGGTAGTGGTGGGCTGGAGTGAGGTTACTGCCTTCACTGTAGAAACAGACCAAATGGAAGAGGAGACGGAGATGAATAATTATTCAAGTTACTTATCACACACTTGTGCACATAAACATCCTCTCACACAAACAGACCTGGGGAAGAAGATGCTTTCCACAACATAAAAGTCCTGCATCAGCACATCTCTCTCAGGCTTGGAGCTGAGGTTGCCAACAGTATATCCAATGCCCAGCTGGATGGACCCTTGCAAGGCAGAGGAGGTGGTCTGGAGGTGGAGAAAGACGGCGTGGGTGGAATGAGTTGGTGAAATCGTGATGATAAGCAAACCTACAAACAATAATTATGGCATAAAGTCGAAAGAGAGACAGACGAAGAAAGAGAAAAAGTTTACCTTCTTGTATGTTGTCTCTCCGGAGGCATCAACCCTCCTGTGGCCGATCTTTTTCTCATGGCCTGGGCCGAATGGGGACGGCATCTGTCACAAGGAAAGAAAAGAGAAACGCAATTGCAGGTTATACTTAACATTGGTAGTGCGTATAATGTATATTGTCCCTACAGAGGTTTGAATTGAAACATGCAGCAAACCAGTAAATGACAGAAAAAGAGAACCCGTGTGATTGACAGGTCCAAGGATTGAAGTAGCGTCTCACCTCTGTTATCTGAGCTCTCCTGGCTGAATCTGTAAGCAGAGACGAACAGAAAAGGGGAGGGAGAAATAGGTTGAGAAGTTTTTCTTGAAGTACACCACCTAACAGTATAACATTATGTTCATTTAGCATGAAATCCCAACTTTGAAAGCCTTTTATTAGGGCACATGTCTAATTTATCTGCTTAACATTCACTGAAAAAGTTGAGGCATTTTCTTTGAGCTGCAACATCAAGACAAGCCTCACAGCTGAAGATACACTCCCTACAATCCTAAAAAGATATGTACATGTGAAATCATCCTAATATAATATCTATTCTTTGTATGATCATTTGAATAGGTTTGGGTGCACAGCAAATTGGAAATTTAAGATTACAAATTCCATCCCGCCCCCTCAAAACAACATAATCTGCAGGGCCAGATAGTGTGATATGATAAGAAGCTCCAGACCAACCCCTAACTGGCCCTCAGGTTAGACTATTTTATCATAATTCAGCATCATCAGTCTCATTCAAAATAAATCGGTGGTCAACTCACCAGCAGAAGACTTCAATGCCTACAGGTTATCAATATTCTGGTGGTATAGAAAGTCTCACATAAGTAGTTGACTACTGCAGAGTTGTAGTCTTTGTTTTCTATTCCTGGTTCAGTGAGATTTACACTGAGCATGTAGAAACTCTGGATTGGATTGACTTCCTCTCTAATCTGAGTGCTGCCATTGGCTAAAATCTCCAGATGACATCACCAACCAATCACACGTAAGGATTAGAAAGAATCTTTTCCACTGACACCAAGGAGCCAACTTGTTCATTAGTGTATTTGTATGAAAGAGGAGCAGAGGGCAGGAAGGGAGGAAATGAATGGGAAAAGAGACAGCTCAGAGCACTTTGTAGCACCACAAACAGCCCGGTTAACATTATCGTGCTAAATCGCAGGTCATGTGAGAGAGAAGATTAAGGAAGAGCAGCTGATGAAGCACAGATAATGAACCTTTAAGCCATTATAAAGTACAGCACACTGTTGCAGAGATACCATCAAACTAAGGCAAGGCAAAACACATTCATTGTTGATACACAATATATCAACAATATCTAATAATTAAGACTACCGGGGGAATCCATGCAAACAAAATTAAAGAATCACGCAATCAGAATTTTGAATATTAAATGTTAATGTTTATGCTATGTATGTTTTCTATGCAATGCAAACTTGCTGTTTACAGTTCACCGTACAAGTTAAGCACTAAACACAAAGTACAGCTGAGGCGGATCATGGAAAGTGTCCTTACTTTTGCATGTATTTTACAAGAACATCACACACACGTTTTCATTTTGACAGAGATATAAGGGAAGTACATTTCTGAACCAAATGTGAGAGCAATTAGGCAAATAGTTGTCACAATTAAATCCAATCCAAAGTTGTTGAACATTGACTAAGTTACATACCCACAATCATCACAACCGACAAAATGGGTGTGAATAACAAGCTTTATGATACAATGTAATACTAATAATATTAATAATACTTATATTAGTAGTAATATTAATTAATACTTATTTTGTTCACTTAAAAAATGCAAAAAAATAAGTCCTCTTCAATGGCGAAATTTTATTTATGTCAGGTCAAGTTTGTTGCGTTTCTCGGAGTATTTTAGCTCGTTACAAAAACTTGTTGTTTATATGTTTGTCCTTTTGGGGGGGGGGGGGGGGGGGGTTCATGCAGTGATAGGACATCCTGTCTGGCCACACCTGTTACCTGCAGATTAACTCTGTATCAAAGCCTGTCAGGTGGAACAATGGGTAGGACTTTCCTAGGGCAGACACAAACACGCACGCACGCACGCACGCACACACACACACACACGCACGCACGCACGCACGCACACACACACACACACACACACACACACACACACACACACACACACACACACACACACACACACACACACACACACACACACACACACACACACACACACACACACACACACACACACACACACACACACACACACACACACACACACGCACACACACACACACACACACACACACACACACACACACACACACACACACACACACACACTGAGTCTCTGTTGGATTAGGGTCAAGCTGGAATAATATGACACTGAACTGTAAACAAATAACATGTACTGTATACTATGTAACAACTGGCTATGGACATGTTCATTTCAGAGAACTCACTCAGATATTCTTGTGATGAAACATTTTGTGCCAGTGGAAAAAAAATCTGCCTTAAGGCCTGTTTGTGTGTGTCATAAATAAAGAGGATTAGCTCTCTCTCTTAACGGAGAAAGTGGCGGTCTGTTGCTGTAACATTAATGTGACACTCAATGCAGGAGCGGGTTTTCATGCCCAGAGGTTTTCCTGCACACAAGTATAATCTGGTGGATTTAATAATAATCATCCGTATGCAACATCCTACATTTATATGAGCATGCACATACAATGCACAAACAACTTGCAGGACCCACTTAAGTTTCTTTTTTTTATGTGTAGGCCCTACATACATTTCATAAAGAGGTCATGCACGTTCTGTCATATTTATAGCCATGAAATCCACAGAGAGATACTTGGAATTGATACCCACAAGGGATTAGTGTGTGGTTTATGATATAATTCCATATCACATTATGTAAAGCACTTTTTAGATCTAGCCTGGAAGAGGAAAAAAGGAGTTGGTAAGAATTGTGTAGACAGATAGATGTTGAGAAGAGCAAAATGACACCTGAGGGTGCAGAGTGTGTTGACTGTAGTGGTTGCTGTGCAAACATATGATGTAGGCTACGTGTGTAGCCATGCAACAGTCATCCCTGTGTAGTTCATATTTGTCAGGTCTCGTGTAATGGTGTGTAAACATCACTAATTTGCACCTTTGCGTGTGTGCAAGCCTGCAGCAAACCACTAACACTGTGGCCATTTAAAACAGAGCGGCACTGACTTGTATCTTGACACTGTTACCTAACCTAGCAATTTATTATTCATCTCCACAGCTTAGGTTCCTCTATTCCACCGCTTTAATTACATGTTTTAGGTAATATTTAAGGTAAACGTGCTTTGGCAATTTCAAATGATGCATAGTAATTTGCTGCCCACACTTGAGTCCAACGTCTACCCACACCTGCTTTCCCCGGAAGCGAGGTTTAAATAAGCCCACCAAAAGGATGAGACTCTGCCGCTGACCGAAAATATATGACTTTAACGCAAAATGAGTCATACAGACCGTTGTCCCCCAGCTCAAGCTGTAAAAAGAGGCCGGCGCCCGCCTCCTCACTCGTCCTCCCGTCATTCCCGGTTTCCGCAGTCCCCCCGTCCATCTCCCGGACGGTTCCTGACGACGACGCGCAGTTACCTTCCTCAATGACAAGATGATGAGGGGGTAAGCGCTGAGAAAGGATGCAGAACTCCTGTCATTGCCCCATCTTCATTTCTTAAAGCTACATTTACATCATTCCGCAACAGTATTGTTCTCGCCGTACTTAGCCAAGCTTAGCCACACGTTCATATCCAGCGGTGCTGATCATCTCTGCCGCTACAGTGCGTCATCATTCTCACGCAACAGCTGATGATGCGCGTGCCGCTACAGCATCATCACGAGCATAAGTAGCGGTTTGAGCGCACTGCTAATATACAGTGGGTGGTTGACAACAGAGCTTTATAATAGAGGGCACTGGTTGACAGTGGATTGGGAAGGAGGCGAGTAAGTTTAATATTTTATAGAGTAATGCATAGCAAATGTAAAGACCGAAATAATAAGGAATCCCATAAAAAGGACTAATCATAAAAACAAAATTTGATTTTTTTTTATACAATAACATTTTATTATAGCCTAATCTAAGCAAATAGATGCTTTAATTTGTGACTTGAGGTTTTAAAATCGTAATTCTTCACACGTTTGATCTACTTACACATAGTAGCAGAAGTATGAAGACATTGAAACGTATACCAATGTATATCAAATGAATAATTAACAGGGCCCTATTTGCTGTTCAATTGGTTCCGCCAAAAAGGTACCATTCAATAAACAGCATCTGGATAATAGTTTACTTTTCACATATTTAATTTGGTTGTCTTTGTACCAGGTCTCTTTGTAACAACTTTCTACATTAATAGTAGTATTTAAGAAAATGTTAATGTAATGATTTGGTTATTAAGAACCAAAAAAATAAAGCTTTATAAACTCAGTACATTATATTAAAAAAAGTGAAATAAAAATGTAATACATTAACGGTCAGGCCCCAGAATTAGTCAGAACTCATTCATCCACCCGTTCACTAAGGTCAAACACCCTACACCTGCTCTGTCTCACAGACACATGTTAAGACTCATGGTGATCACACCAATTCTCTGGAAATCCCTGCCATCTCGTTACATATTTCTGTCTGTTGCGTCTTTTAAAAAACAACTAAAACATTCATGTTTAGACAGGCCTATGGGTAAACGGGTCCATCCAGTCTATACCCATCTGTTTTACTGTGACAATTGTTCCTGGTTACAGCAGGATTTTATAATGTCAGTCCATGAAGTACTCATTTGTCCCTGTTCTTATTTTATGTATGTTTGTTTTTTGTTGATGTAAAGCACTTTGTGACCTTTGTCTACGAAAAGTGCTCTATAAATAAACTTATAATGAAAAGTCGAAGGTCAAACTAATAAGAAACGGTTGCTTGTACTTTACTATTGCAACTCAATATAATGAAATTGTAGAGCTTTTTTTTCCTCATCAACTCTAATGGTAAACATTCTGTAATATACATAAAAACGTTCAGTAACTATTCCCAAAGTTGGCCAGAGAGCTACTGTTCAATTAGATTTAAACATGGACATTCTAAATGACAATGTCATGTTCAAGACAGCATTTATTTTCCAATTTCTACACATGATAAGTCAGGAGTTACAGAAATAAGTGCAAACAATATCATCAGTAGCTTTTCAATAGTGAGAGAAATGTATGGCATCTTATGTTCTTACAGAAACTGACAAATGAACAAACCTGGTACTTAACATTTAGGAATTTAATTAGGAATTAAGTGAAAGGTGGAGTCTCTACTTTGAAAAACTCGTGAATGTCCTCTCTCATGGACTTATGGGTATGGTGTGGGTGGTTCTGGAGGTTTGTTGCACGCTGAGGATCATCAGGCTTGCCCTTCCCAGTAAAGGGTTTACAGACAGGCCGTCACTGGTCCAGATACACACATCAACACCCTCGAGTCCATGAGAGAGGTCAGGAGTCAGACAAAACACATCGGTGAAACAGCAGTATTACAGGTACGTAGGCAGGTCCTTTTCAACAACCTGCAAAAAGAAATAAGAGATCTTACTGACAGAGATGGTGAGTAGGGAATAGCACCATTGCAGCTCCATGGACAGATAAAAACTGTGATATGAAGATAACACTTGACAAAAGGGCAAAAATCTGAACAAGGAATTATAAAATCCCAGTTCCTCTACTCTTGTAATCCTTTTTAATATAATCATCTTTCACTGTGTAACAAATAACGGCAAAAGTAAAGTAACAAAATGCCAACATGAATGCCCACAAACATTTTGTTTTACTGGTACCATAATACCAACATTATATGCAACATTTTGCATTTTAGAGCCACTTACGCTGGGATCGTCTGTCGGGCCGTATCTCTTCACCACCTGTCCTTCTCTATTTATCAGAAACTGGAGAAATTAAACATCAAAATATTAGCACAACATGTATTTTAATCAAGTTTGGGGAAGAAAAAGAAAGCAAAACTCTACTTATTAAATCACCTTTGTGAAGTTCCATTTGATGCTGCTGTGGACAGAAAAAAAAAAAAAAAAAAAATGCATTACATCACAACCTGCAGGCATAACAAACACTGCTGTTACTTTCTCACTGAAAGACAGTTTTTGGACGGTCACGACTCAGCTTGGTCTCAATTGGAAACAACCTCTTGCATCTAAATAATGTGACCCTTTGATGCCAAAACAAAAACACAAAAAACATTTCTATCAAGATTACAAATTTGCATCATAATTGCCGTTTTCATGTTTTTACTTTTGGATAACACAAACAAGATTTCTTGGCATCTTTCTTGGTTTAATATTTAAGGTGATAATTACAGAGTAACTAGTTCTCAAAGGAGCAATATGTATCTGACAGGTGGCGTTTCAAATGGATACTGCAGTCCAAATCTAAGACATTGGAAAGAGCCGTCTCCTCCCACCCCCTTCTCCCAAGAGTAGATGTGCATGTGGGTTGCCATTTCGCGAACGCTTCAGTGTTTAGCCTGCTCTGCATTGGTATTGAAGCCAATAATCCTAGTTTACGAGAATAAATAGACTAGTTTCCTCATCTTTTTATCGTAGTTTTACGACGTTTCTGGCCGTGGAGCTCATGAGAAAAATGCCAAGGCTATTCAGGTCTGGTGCCCGCTTCAAATGCTGCAACACCTGTTGGTTTGCCCGATAACAGTCTAATATCTGGCAAAACAGAGGGCATCCAAAATTGCCATGTGGGGGTGCCCTAAAACAGTCTACTTCTCTGGTCAAAACTAATACAGACCAATTCAGACCAGAATCAAAACTTAGGAGGACATACTGGTAACATAACATGTGTCCTTAATGTCTGATGATATAGTATGGTCATTTTATGATTTAATTCAGTAGATATCTTTCATATTGCTCCTTTAAAAGAAATCAATGGAAAGATAAAGCATTTTCTAAATCTAAAAACTTGTGAGTCATTTAACAATCACAAACCTGGTGATTTTAAAAGAGGAAGACAAGAGTGTGATGAAGCAATAAAAACTCAACAGGATATGTGTGACAGTTCACATTCTAGTTGAACAAATACAAATGATATCACCCATAAAGGTAGTTTGTTATATTATATAAAGAACTACTCTATGTGTTAAATTCATGTTCACTTAAATTCTGTAAACACAATGTCATGACTCATGAGACTATTTAAACAAATAAATATAAATAATAAAACAGAACAACTCACTTTCCCAGCATTCCTTTGCCTTTGGGCTGTGCTTTCATCCACTTCCACAAAGGATGAGCGTTGTCACCATTCACATCAATCTTACTGAAGAGGTCGAACTCCGCATTGTAACCTTTGGCAAACTCTTTGATCTCTGCATTAGTCCCCGGCTCCTAAATCACAAAAAAATAACAAGATTCAAATTGAACATGGAAGATTTGCAACTTAACAGGATATGAAAAGTTTTCTCTATTAGTGCATCTTTAATAATCAACAATCCTTCTCAAAAGCGGGAAATGGGCATTTAGAGGACTTCCATCCTGCCTAACAAACCAGGGCCTGTATTCACAAACATTCTGAGAATCCTCTCAGAGCCATCCTAACTTAAAAAATCCTAGCAAGATTTTTAGCTTAGGGTGATTAAGGAACATTCTCAGAGCGACTCTGAGTGAGGAAGAGACAGAAACTTTTATCTTTGTGAGGAGGTGTGGTTGACCCCGTTGCTAGGTATGACACTTTTTTCAGAAGCTGTGATTGGTTGATGCAAAAAAAAGGGAGAAAATTACTCTCATTGATAATGGGTATAGACAGTGAGCTAGATTAGGGCCAATCATAGAATCTAGTCGAACAGTGTGTAATAATTAACACTATGAAGTTAACATCTGTGTGTATTTAATAAGTATATAGCCAACAAGATATTTGAAATTACACGACCACTTGTGCAGCAGCTTCAGCATGTGAAGAGCTTTAATTTGTGATTGGATGCACCTGTGGAGTTAACCACATGTAGAGAAACTTAACATGCATGTCTAACTTTGCACTGAATAATGTCAGAGATTGATATAAATGTCTGCATAAATTATTGTCTGTTCAGCCCAACTGTGATTCAATAAGAATATACTTAACGTGTTTGGAGAGAATGTTTCCAGGTTCTCTTCAGCCTGTTAGAAGCCCTCCTCACTCCTAACAGTTTAACACCTCAGGAGCTCTCTTAAGGTCTAAGATGCTTTGTGAATAACTTTCATTTTTACAAGGATCTAGTTTGAACTTTGAGGGGAAATTCTTAGAAAATGTCATGATTCTAAGAATTTTCTTAGACTTTTGTCGCTAGGAGCAACTATTAGTACTTAGGAGGCTTCGTGAATACGGCCCCAGGGCCCGTATTCACGAAGCCTCCTAAGTACTAATAGTTGCTCCTAGCGACAAAAGTCTAAGAAAATTCTTAGAATCATGACATTTTCTAAGAATTTCCCCTCAAAGTTCAAACTAGATCCTTGTAAAGATGAAAGTTATTCACAAAGTGTCTTCGCCCTTAAAAGAGCTCCTAAGGTGTAAAACCGTTAGGAGTGAGAAGGACTTCTAACAGGCTTAAGAGTTTCTTAAGCTGAGGAGAAAAGTTCTTCAAACACTACATGAAGAGTACTTTTGACTCATAGTTGGGCAGAACAGACAAATGATTTGTGCAGACTTTTCAATCCATCACTGACTTTTTTTCAGTGCAAAGTGAGACATGCATGTTGTGTTTTTCTTCATGTGGTCAGCTCCACAGGTGCATCCAATCACTAATTAAGGCCCTTTACCTGCTGATGTAACGATCAGCATGCGAAGAAGCTGCTGCACAAGTGGGCATGTTATTTCAAACATCTTGTAGGCTATATACACTAAAAGTGTCATACCTAGCAACGGGGTCAACCACGCTTCCTCACTAAGATAAAAGTTTCTGTCTCTTCCTTGCTCAGAGTTGCTTTGAGAATGTTCCTAAATATAAGTTTAGTCTCTTCAACAAAAAGAGTGTTGACCTGGTGGAAGTTTTAAGATGAACAGCCTGCAGTTTAGGCATTTAAGAGTAGACATTGACAATATCAAAGCGTGAAATAAATCAATTACAAATAAATAAAGCTCTTATCACATATCAATCCTTTTTTTTACCTGTCCTCCAAACTGGTTGCATGGGAAGCCCAGGATGCGTAAACCCTTCTCAGCATACGAGGCGTACATTCCCGCAAGCTGAGTGTAGTTTACCTTGGTCTTTCCTCATTTAGAGGCTACATTTACAATGATGCACACATCTCCTCTGGCAAAACAAAACAAAACAGCGCAAACAAGAAGTTACATTAAGAAAACATGTAAATGACTGCTTGTTTTTTAAAGTCTATTCGACTCTATGCTGCTTACATTCAAACTTTCAACAAGCAATTAATCTCTTAGCCCTTA
Organism: Tautogolabrus adspersus; assembly: GCA_020745685.1. Taxonomy (NCBI): domain Eukaryota; kingdom Metazoa; phylum Chordata; class Actinopteri; order Labriformes; family Labridae; genus Tautogolabrus; species Tautogolabrus adspersus. The sequence goes on from CM036544.1 coordinate 14,361,969, forward strand.
ATCGAGGACAAACATTTAATACCTGTATTTTTCCAGGGAAACCTCATTCCCATCAATATCATCGGCAGAAAACTCGTATATTGACTTGGCACTCTGCCAGTCACTCGCTTGCGCACACTGCAAAGAGGTAAAGAACAAATAATATGAATAAGTAAAGTGTGTGTGATTGAGTAATACAGCTTAAGGTTTGTAGATTGTCACAGATGAACACAACGAAAGCAGACCAAAGGGCAAAAAGTAAGCTCAAGACTAATAAGACACATGCGAGTAGATTAGATGACAGGATGTGAACCGTTGCCCCGTTTATTACCAAGTGCACTTTGGCCCATTCGTGTCACCATAAAGTGAGTCAACCCTTGAATTTACATACATAACAGGTTTAGGCTGCACATTTCACAATTACTGACCTTCATGCAAAAAAACGCCATCTCACTAAGGATTGGGAAAGTTGGCACAAAGAAAGACAATTCAGACGTTTGATCATTATTAAAATAGTTGTCTTAAGCGCATTGCTTAGAATAGAGTTAAAGGGATATGATAAATGGTGGAGCGTCTGTTTGTCTGATGTTAATTAACATCACCTATGTTCGGGATTATTGGCAACGTTATCGCCATCGTTATCCCTTCATGTTGATCGCTGACAGCTAGCACAACCAGTCATACTTTCACTACAGAAACCCCGAGATGTTTGCGTTAATTGTCTGTGAAAAAATAAGCTGAGTCTAACCGAAAATAAAAAACCGAAAATTAGATACCGTCCATGAGTCGTTATCTTACATCCTTAAGCTAGCATGATGCTAGAGTTTGTTGCTGCGTCAACACCGGACCTATTATATTGTTGCACAGCATTTAAAAATAGAAAATCTTTATCTGACCTACATGTCGTTCAGCACGCAGGCAACACATTTACTTTAATTTTATACCCTTAGAATACACACAAAGTTACACATATATTAGTTTTCTCTTTACACTTACCATGCCTCTAACTGCTCCTCTGCTGCCCAACACACCTAACAACACCGTAGATCTCAGCAGCCACATGACATCCTCTTAAGACCGCAGTCACGTCACGTGACCTCTTATTCCCGCCCACTGAGGGACAGTGTCGCACCACTGCGCCTGCGCACGAAGCATTTAATATAGGGTCCTTAATAGCAGCTTTACCTTTCAGGTTTGTAGATTCTTTATCACTTTTCAAACATGGCAGTCTTAGATTTTGAAATTTGAAATACGGTATTTGATACTCTTTAATCTTTTATTTTATTTTTGTACACTTGTGAGTTGCGTACATAAGTTGTGAACACGACATCAAAGCTGGGGTAGGCATCTTTTGTAGGCTACTGAAAAAAAGCATTACTTAGCTAAGCTTGATTTGGAATATTAAACTCTACCAAAACACGTAAAGTAGCCTCCTCTTCCTAATTTTTAGCCAGGACGTTTACAAGAAAGAATAGAGAGATGTTTGATAATGGCTGTGGACACTGAATACACAATCTTTTTAGAACGATTGCTGTCAAGACATCAAGAATAAATACTACAAAATGTGCATCCAAATAAAATTGTTTATCTAGCTTTACAAAATCTCCCATCCCTAATATTTTGAGTGTGATGTTTGTTCTCACCCCACTCATTGGGGAGGAACCCTGTAGGCTAATAGCTTTAGGCCTACTTGGGAAATATGACTTTTGACTACTTGCTAAACATGTTTGTGCAATTGCAAAAGAGTCAGATACACACCCATATTTAGGGAAATGATGAAGCACATGTTTTTTTTCCATGGAAATCTTAAAACAAGTAATTAAAATCTTTGACACTGTTTTCAATGACTCATCACAAAACTGCTAAAGTGTGTGAAAGGAAAGAGAGATAAGTCATGTTGGCAGTACATTGAATTGAATCAGTTTACTCTATCTACAAGCAATTCTATAAAAAATGGTGTGCTGTAACATTACATAGCCATTGCTGCTCCTTTGTTTCAGTTCTATTAAGTTCTTCTTAAGGGTATCTTTTTTTTTACTTAACCTTTTGACTTCCCTGCTGTCTAAAGGTTGGAATCTATTAATATTCATAGTAGGTTACTTATGGTACAACATTTCGAACTAGATTTTGTGGATTCAAAACTGTAACTTTGGCATATGAATCAAAATGGAAAGGTTTCCTGTTTTTAACCATTTCCATTGTAGTTATATTTTTCTTCCAACAGAGGGCAGTGTCTAACTCTCGGATTGATTGTTATTTCTGCTCTGCAAAAATCAACTCTCCCTAAAAACTGAACCACAACACAAAACTTGATGAAGAGAAATCACATGAGACAATAGTAAATATGAATCTCACAAAATGCCTACAGTATCCAGAGAATCTTTTATTATTTTATGAAATCTCCATCTCCAAGATTGAAAAACATGATAAGTTCTTTGCAAAGTTTGAGTCAGAAACCCATTAACATTTAAAGACAATGCACACTTTCTTTTCTTACACATACACACTGGTTTATTCCAAACCATCGAAACCAAAGCATCTCTTTTTTTTCTTCTTACTGCACTTGAATTAGGCCAAGGACTTATTCCTTTATAATCATTCTGGGACATTGCTTTGAAATAGACACAAGGTCCGACGTCAGAGTGGTGCCACAATTAAAGTCCCTATGAAACAGCATTTTGCTTCTTTAATTGGAAGTATTCCCTGCTGATACTCGATAGTGGAGTGGGAAATCACAGATGAAGGAGTCACTGTAAAGCAACAGGTTATCAGCTAGAGAAAAAGAGTGATGGTTTATAGGGAATTTTTACTTTTGAATGATTTGTTCCTGATGCTTTTAAGCAAGACAAAAGTCAAGAGCATTTTTGTTGTCGGTGTAAACACAGTCAATCCAAATGTATCACATGGAAATAGGATTGCAATATATGGTAGGCTTTTAAAAACTTGGGAAGAGGGACGATGATGTCCTAGCTGTAAGGTCACGCCCTATGTTTGGAGGCTATAGTCCTCCAAGCGGGAAGCCCTGGTTCAAGTCCAACCTGCTGCTCCTTATACCTGCATGTTGTTCCCCACTCTCTCCCAGATTTCCTCTATCCACTTTTCTATCAAAATAAAGGTTAAAAGCCCAAAAATAACATTTGAAAAATAAAACATAGGAATCATTTCAAAGGCCTAAAGTTGCATGAAGGAAAAAATATTAAAATAATTTTATATAAGAGATGAAATCCATTTCAGGACATGCAAATGTGAAATTTCATTCATATATAAGTGGGAGGAAAAGAACGAGTTCAACCTACATTTATCTTGAGTTACTTTAAGTGACCTAGGTGACCATATGAACCATCATACATACAGTTTATTCAACACAGTTTTACATTTCACAGGACACATCATCACTGAGGAAAAGTGATTTGACAAAACTCACTTGCCGTACTGCACTACTGAGTCTGGATCATGAGGGCAAACAGCTGGCGGGGTGATTAAAGCGATGCTGCCTGTGAATCGTTTTTAGTGAAAGCAGTGGGTTGTTTGCACTCCAACACACCCAAGCACAGTTAGTACGTTTGGCAAATGTAGAGGCCATGTCTTCTGGCAAAGAGGATTTTAATTAGGGTTTGACAAAACACAGAAACTGCCACAGGTTTCCACCTGAAGCATCCAGTTCAAAGCCACCAATTAAACGCCTCACACATGAGCCAATTAAAACTCAAATCAAAGTGCTTCTACAGTGTGTGTTTTTACAGTCTGTGTGTGTGTGTGTGTGTGTGTGTGTGTGTGTGTGTGTGTGTGTGTGTGTGTGTGTGTGTGTGTGTGTGTGTGTGTGTGTGTGTGTGTGTGTGTGTGTGTGTGTGTGTGTTTAAGTGTGCCTGTGCATGTGTGTGGAAGGGGAAAGGCTGTGATTAGTTGCTGCTCCGCCTGTACTGTCAAAGTGCTTGTATATAATAATACAGTAGGTTTTTGCTGTGCATGTGTTTTCTCCACTTACCTGTACTGAAATACATTTATTGTTATATTACCTCATGTGAACTGTGTGGAACATCTCTTCACTTATTCAATAAAACATTATGAAACTGAGAAAATGTATGTAAAATGAATAAGGTGAGGCTGAGTAAATTCCTGGAAATGTATCTGCACACATGCACTAACTCACATGCACACACACACACACACACACACACACACACACACACACACACACACACACACACACACACACACACACTAGCACATACTAATGTACACATGCACAGACTCACAAATGCAACTTTAATTAAAGCAAAATGTGATAATGTCGCAAGATGGCATTTCAAACTGCTGCATGACACACAAATGTTTTCCTAATAACTGTGCATCGGGTACAATATCACTCATGAAACAAATAAAAAAGAATTATTTGTTTGTTTGTTAACTTTGGGGAAGCTGACTTGTTATATTGAACCTACTGCTCCAATCTGAGGGAGAGCTGGGCAGCAGGCCAGCGCCTATTGCAGGTCAATTATTCAGATTTCACAGTACATGCTGCAGGCATGAAAAAGCTAAGACAAAAAGAGAACATGTTGATATTAATTATTGCACCCATTAGTTTTAACAAGAAAACGTAGGTCAAAGTGCAAAAATCTTAATTTTCTTTTTTCGACAGAAAATAAAACTAATACAACCATGTTTCAATGTTCTACTCATTTGTACAGCATTCATTCTGCAAACAGCTCACGACAAGCGCTGATATTATTGAATATAGCTGCACATATGCAGCCGTAATGAATGTGGGGACCTTTTTCCAAATGGCAGGAAGGAGCTTGATTGTTGATCATCATTTTTTTAATCAAAGATGTGTTGGGTCAGACACCAGACTGCAAGTCAACCCCGTCTAGATGATGAGAAAATTGATCAGTAAAAAAGTGGCTCATATTCATTAGAAACAGATGGTAAAAACACAGAAAAACAAACAAGTTTCATGTAAAAGAAATAAAAACTGTTGCCTAGAAACAACCTCCGCTGAACCTGACTCCCCCAACCACCCCCTGTAACACACACACACACACACACACACACACACACACACACACACACACACACACACACACACACACACACACACACACACACACACACAAACACACACACACACACACACACACACACACACACAGGCTATACCCACCATGGGAGATAAGATCAAATGCTTCAAGAAAACTTCGGGTTATTTCTCTCTGTTCCTAAGCAACATGTTTGCTGTTTTCTTGCCTTCACCATATCTCTGTCGACTCGATTAATAGTCAGACACCCAAATTATGTTGACCACAAAACTTTATCAATTTACAAGAAGTTTTCTTTTGAATTCCAAGCAGAGTTAAAATTGGCATCTGGGGTGGGTTGGAATTCCTGGCAATTGAGAAAACAATTTTATCCTTAACCTATATGCTGTGTGACATACTCAACATTTTATGGATTATGTTTAAAAGCCTATGATATAAACTAATAATCACGTGGGCAGAGAAATTTTCTATTCTAACATTAGAAGTGCAGTTTTCTGAAGTCGTCAGAAGTGGCAGAAATAATGAGTGTAAGCTTCTACATGAGAAAAATCAATAATTATAACAAACTATTAACACAACCTATTCAAAATGTTATTATTTACCTGCGTAGATGGCTATAAGAAGAAGTGCTATATCTGGAGCTCACATCTACATGCCATCATATTCTCACACCTTTAGAGGCATATGGATGTTCTTGTAAACACTACCCAGGTGCACATTGCTTTCAAATCAAATCTAATTACTTTAAAGCTCCACTGATCTGAACACCTACACCACATTCTTGGAGGTTTTAAAATATCTAACAAAAGAAGTGTAATGAAAACAGATGGCAATCTATATTTGCATTGGCAGAGAATCTTTTACATTTAACCCTCGCACTCCAAGGGGCTTGGTTGGCAAGGCAACCGATTCTGCAGTCTGTTTCCCATGACTGCATCTCAATGGTCCAGATCAGCCTCCTTATCCCTCCTTCTTCCACAAGTGAAAACAAGCAAGACCAGGCAGGCGAGCCATGTGTTCGAACCCTCAGCGTTACTCTGACAGGCAATTGGCAGACCGCTCACTTTGTAGCAACACCCGTATCGCTCAGATCCATCACCGAGATAAATTTAATACCACTAGTTTAAGCCTGTACAGCCTGACAGGCTTGTCAAGGTTTGAACCTTAGAGAAATCCAATACTATATTGAGCCAATAAACTCAACCTTCTTTCCAAATAATTAGTTCCTGCAATTCTGAAACGTTCACAGAAATGTGATTTCCTAATCACTACTCTGAAATAATCAATAAGATTTAAATGCACTGACTGCAACTTTCTCTTATTAAAAGTGTTAACATTTAGTTACAAATCCTTACTCTGGGGGGCGCCAGTAGGCCAAATGGTTATGCCCTGTGCCCAATGTACAGAGGCTAGTCCTCAAGGTGGTCAACATGCCGTAAAGGACCTGTGGCTCTTTTCCTGTGTCATTCCCCAATCTCTATTACCAATTTCCCACTCTATCCATTCTCCTGTCTCCCAAATAAATGCATAAAAAGGAGCCCAAAAATGAAAATCCTTGTTCTGGCCATTTTGAAAATTTCCAATAAACCAAAGGATCATTTTGGGTTGAGAAACAATCTATTTAGAATTGTTATTGTCTGAATAATGCACAAGCTGAAAAAGGGGCTGTTTGGGAAGATATTTGGTTTGTCCTTGATTGCAACAATATATATTTCACTGTAAATTTTATCCAAAGTTTAATAAAATAAAATGTATACTCATCGTGTACAACCTGCAACCCTAATTCTAACCCTCTTCATCATGAAAATATGTGCTTGATACAAATAGAAATCAGTGTTTGACTGCTGTTCATTTAATCAATCCGGCTCTTTAAGCAGTTTTTAGTCCTCCTCTCCGTTACTTTTCCCAAAGAAGCTTGAATTAGTACCAAATAAACCATTTTATTTATTATTGTAGTTTACGCTCTACTAATATTATGATGTTCCCCCAGCTGAGATAGTTCAAACGAAGGCATACGTTTCAACTTAAATCTTACGCCAAGCTCGTAGTTGGTGTAAATTCCTCTGAAATACTGAAGTTCCACTTCTGGAACTTCATAGAATTAAGCTCATTAACCATTTATTCTGATCCTGGTGGAGGAGGTGGTGTGGAGCAACAGGGGCCGATACATTTAGATAAGAGGCCAAATGTGAATGGAAATACTTACATGACAAAGAGGAGAAGGAGTAAAAAAGCCAAGTGTCTGGAGCACTTCTGGAGGCGCTCTTCTTGTGTCAGAGTGACAGGTGCGGTTTTTCCGAAGGACACCGTAAAACAAAACAATTAAAAATGTCCATATCAACTCTTTGACTGTTAAATGTCACATAAATGGCTGTAAGGATTTCAATAGCTTTCTTGCCTTTTTTTTTACAACCACAAAAAGGTTCAGCATGAAATCATTGTAAGTTTTACCTAGCCTGTGGAGGTTGGACAAATCTTCAAGAAGTGTTGTAGTCAAGACCTCACTAACTGAGACCAAGACATACAGTACCTGAGACCAGAGTGCTACGAGACCAAGACCAAGACCAAGGTAGGGCGAGACCCTGAAAAAGACCAAGACCATAAATATCACTGAAAATCATCATCTTGTGTGCAGTGGGCGCGTCACTCACTTAGCCAGTAACACTGGGAAGGTTGTTATAACCGGGGCATAAAAATTAAATAATTAATGAATTAAAGTTATTTGTTCTTTTAGAAAGAGGCGTTTCCCTTCTGATCACAGTAATGATGTGGAAACATAGTCTATCAGTGTTGGTCTTGACCGGTCTTGATTTCAAATCCGGAGTCCGGGACCGAGTAAAAATGCTTTCGACGAGACAAAGACCTTCACAAAGTGGTCTGATGACCAAGATCGATTTCGAGTACTACAACACTAACTTCAAGCATGTAAACCTGCAATGTAATGGAACGAGCCAAATGTGTCGTGTTTGATTCTTATTATGAACATAACTGCAGGTGAAGGCAGGCTGCGAAATCTGGATCTTGTCTGTTTGCTGATCAGTCTGCAGGCTCCACTTCTCACATTCATCAAATGAAACCAATATGGCAGTAACAAGCTGCAGCAGCATAATATCTCTGCTGCAGCTTGTTATAGAAAATTGACTTCCAGGAACAGAGGCTACATCTGTTTCCTCAAAGTCAATGAATCAATAAATATGGCTCCTCAACACAGGTTTTGTAGTCTGAATAGAGACAGCATGACAGGTTCCAACAGAGAAAGAGAGAAAACATGAGTCACAACAGATAAAAAATGGTGAAAGTGCCTCACTTTGAACACACTTGTTGGGATTTGTGTCATTCTCAACTATTAAGACGCCTGATGTGCTGCTGGCTATCGCAGCGAAGCACCTCTGCTCTAGATGTGCTTTCAAAAGGGGGATGAGTGTATCTGCAATATCACAAAGGAGTGAGTGGGAGACCGAAGTTCACCTGCTGCCTCACAGAAACACTGATCTGCAGCTGTCTTCAAAAAGAGGCCTATCTCTTTCATGTCCGTTTATTATTTTCACTCTTCTTCCCTTGTTATTGCCCTTTGTCTTTTTAGGTCTTCCTCTGCGTTACTCTTTTCTTCTCCCTACCCCTTTATACTTTCTTTATTTGCTGTCCACACTGTGCTGCATTTCTCGGTCTATCCCTCGAGCAAATTAGTTCATTTTCTCTGTATAATGGTCTCCTCATCTGCACATAAATTGCACGCACAAGTGCAAAAACACATGTCCAGAGAAATGCTTCATTAGCCAGCCAACGTGTGTGTGTGTGTGTGTGTGTGTGTGTGTGTGTGTGTGTGTGTGTGTGTGTGTGTGTGTGTGTGTGTGTGTGTGTGTGTGTGTGTGTGTGTGTGTGTGCGTGTGTGTGTGTGTGTGTGTGTGTGTGTGTGTTTAGCAGGTTATATCACCCTGATAGAATGTGACATTACATGGTAATTTCCAGTTATATTTCCATGTCTTTAATTTATTCCTTTCCTGTTGCTTACTTCTTCTGAGCCTATTTACATTTTAAAACGAATATTTGTTTCAAATAAATACTAGATCAATATTATACTATATGTACAGAAAGGTCCAACCCACATATTGTTTATACTCTATTAGTTACTGCACATACTCACTTACTGTACATTAGTGGATACTGACACCAGAGGAGGTAGGTACAATCTCAGTAAATTCCAAATCTCACTCTTTATCTTTGCAATCTTTTAAGACCTTTCTGGGTATCCCCACAGGAATGAACTTGGTAAATATCAAAAAGACTCTGGAGGGCCTTTCAGCACACAATCACCTGTGATGTCCAACAGTGCATGGTTCACAATTCATCATGCTGCTGTATGAGATTTTCCTTGTGCTCAATTCAATCAAAGATAAAGACATGTAAAAGTCTCAAAGTAAATAGAAACAATAAACGTATAATTATACAGGTGTTGTAGTATCAATACTATTGGCTATGCTTTGTATGTAGTTTTTTATTTGAATCAAAAACCTTCTTATTGGTTTGTGTAGATAAGCAAGAAACCAGTGATTTCTAAAAACAAGTCCAATAAAATTCCAAAATGAGCTAATCATAATATTTTTCTATAAATCTACAAATCATAGTATTCTTCTATAAATGTTTGAAATTTGGCATGGAATGGTAAAAATGTACATTTGCATATAGCTAGACAGTGTAGTTCAACCCGTTGTTTGAGTAATCTGATAATGAGTCAGAATTCAAGGAGAAAGCAAGATAAGTATTCATTTCAACAGTTCACTGTGTTGCAAACCATGTACAACATTCTTTGCTATCAGTATATCTTTTAGCACTTGCAACATTAACTGAGATGCCCCCTTTTGTTCCCAAAGCTCTGAGTGCAATGCTAAATAAGGGTTCTGTAGCGCAAGATTGTACCAAATTGTTAGGGAACTGAACTCCTACTGTACAGCCGAGCCTGAACATATACAAGCAAAATCTGTTCTTTAAAGGCATAAACTAAACCCTCCCAGCTGAAAAATTGAAAATCTGGGGACACTTAGTTGTCCTAATTCAGCTAACACACGATGCTAACACTGAGTATAAACGCACCCAATTCAAACCCAATATCAGCTTAAAACTTTAAGGCATGATTTGATGTTGGATTACTTTACAATGAAACCATCAAGTGAGAGATCGAAGACACTCATGAACCTCATTATTTGAAGGTCAAACAGAATTGCAATTCTCCACGTAATAATCACAAAATGTCAATATTTCTGTTTTCTTTGCACCAGTTTAATGAGAAAGATGTTTGTAAGATCTGTCATCAGCTCAGGATCATCTGAAATGAGGACTACCGTGAAAGCTGTTAGACCCCATGAGAGTTGAGTAATTACTCACTCCTGTGGCTATGAAGCATAACAAAGTAAGGACGAATATATTCCCAGAGCTAAATATAAAATGTTATTGAAGAGATAATTGTTTAGCAGAGAGCTTCATCACAGTGAAAAACAGAAATTAAAAGTGCATACATAAAAATCAGCCCTTCAACTGTATTATCAAACTGAGACATGTTTGAAGGAGATTGTCTGGATTCAACATCCCTCCTCTCTATCTGTAAGTGTCTGCTTCTGACATTATAAAGAAGACTGGTGTGGACAGGTGAAGTTCTGTAACAGGTGGAGGTGTCAGGTTGGCACAGAAACAGTAGATAGAAATTTGATCTTCATGTCGTTTCCCCTCTGCTTCACTTCAGTAGGCTGTATATGTGCATGACATTTCCTTGTTGCTTTAGCAACCGAGAGAGAAAGTATCTTTCACTCTTCTTCTTAGGGTTTAATACCCCTTTACTATGATGGCATCATATAAATATATAGCCGGAAGACTTAGTAAAGGACGTACCAACACAGAATGTCTTACTAAGGTGTTGATTCACTATGTGCCGTGAAAAACAGCTTCAGTATCTTCCAAGTTGTAAGTCAAATACATTTTGTGATTCTGAATGTTATCAATTCACTGTTTCCAGATGGATAAGCAAACCAAAAGCCAAAGAACAGTGAAAGTCTGGAGGGAAATCTGGTTAGACAACAATATCCACACCATTAACTTACTAGATAATATTAGCCTATTGTTAGCTAGGACATAGCTTAAAGCTAATATTACATGATAAAGTCGAAAAGGCTTAGGTTTTGTGCTCACATAATGTCAGCTTGGAATGCATAACTACTTTACGTACTGACTAGCTAATGTTAATGAGCTAATGTACTGTCTAGGAAGTGCTTCAATGCTAGCATTATGCTAACTGTTGCCTTAAGGTAGCTAATAGGCCCTCAAACATGTTTTACTTTGAAATAAAGTCAGATTTACATATTTTTTTTACATATTTTTGTAAGAAATGGGGAAATCCGGCCCAAAAATGGCTCTGTTATCTTATAGTGTGTATCCTGATTGAATTGTCAAGTACCATACATTATAAACCTTATAAGTCAGGAAAAGTAACACAATAAGTGTAAGACATTGTATGTTGTTATTGCGTGATCTTGTGATTGCAGTTCCACTGTGATCTTGGAATCCAGCTGATTTGGGCTGTGTAACACTTCCTGGGAGTAATGGTGAGCTGTTTGACATGGAGTGTGCGGAGCAAATGCGTGCAGTAGAATCAAATCGAGAAGTCAATGTGTCCTTTCTAACACTATAAATACAGAGGGATGCCCTTGGACTTTCCCTCTTCTTCTCCATCCACACACCTGTTACCATTTATAATCAACCCATCAGTGTCTTGACCTTTCCTGCAACCTTTCTGCTCACCAGCCTCAAATGAACTACCAGTATTCAGTCTAACTCCATATATTCAGAACCATTTCCAATGTTTAGTTGCCAGTTCCTTTGTTCCTATGCCCTGTTGCTTTGCTGTTTTGTTGGTTGATATTTTCCTTTTGGATTTTGTACCTGGATACTACACCTGCCTGCACAAGTTTGTTTGCCTGCCTGTCTATACATACCTGCCTGTAAGTCACCTTATTCACAATAAATTGTTGAGTCTCTATAAAAATAGTGACAGGGGTTGTCATAATGGAAGTTTTTTCTTTGTTTGCTCAAACAAATGGCAATTTCCATGACCCCCCGAAAGACAAAATATAGGGTATTTTGAATCATTATTATAAGAGAGACATACAATGTGTAGGTTTTTCTAGGGTTAAATGATTTTGGCGGAGTATTACTTAAAAAAAAAAAATCTTTAAGATCATAACAATGGCTCGCTATTTACACTTTGCTGGCACCTTATGCAGCTAGCTTAACGCTGGTAAGTCTCCAGCTGAAATCTGTGGGGGTGTTAAAAACGTAAATAAACCCAGTATCTGTGGTGCTATGTGTGTCCGCTGAATGCCTCAATAACTTCAGCACTAGGCTCCCATTGTGAGGACTTTAGTGTTGGCCAAGAAATATAACAGTCAGATGATAGTAATGACACTGAACCTTAAATATAAAGGACTCTAAACAAGATAGCAGGGGCCTTAGTGGTCACATTTACATTCTGTAGGCCTATTGTTTTTAAGTCCCAAATAGTGGTTCTGCAATGATGAATCATGTGCATGAAGAATTATTTAATGTGAATGAGTCAGTCCTATTAACAAGCCAAAACGCCAGAAATACAATATTACAATGAAAGCCAGACAGCTGGTGAAGACATGTGTAGGTTTTTCATGACATTATTGTTCTGCAAAACCTCTCACCTACGACTCTTCAAGCTTATCTTATAATAGAACAGCCAGGTGTCACATTTCTCAGAGTGACATACATCTCACACTAACGAAACATCGTCTGTGTGTTTTGAAGAGATTGTTCAGAGCAGGGATCCCGAACCTTCTCCAGAAAACATGGCTCAGGGCTTACACTGATGGTGAGTTAAGTTTTAAATTTCAAGTCTTTTCTACAGTAGTTCAGGTTGCAAATGTGCTTTTACTGCACGTCATATATATGATCATGACATTGGTAGAGGATTGCCATAAGGTGTGTCATATTCTTGAGACATAATCATCAAAGAGCATTTTTTATTATCGACTTAACTCTCTTGGAGCATTTGGGGGCTAGTTTAACTTAGTTGGTAGAGCAGGCGCCCCATGTAATGATTCCATGTAGTGGTCGCAGTCTCGACTCCTGCTAATGACACAATGTGCCGCACATTATACCCCACTCTTTCTCCCCACATTTCCTGTCTCTCTATAGTTGTCCTATCAAACAAAAAAAGGCAAAAGCTTAAAGAACATTTTTGAAAAAGACACCTTTGGAACATTGAGCAAAGAAGAAATCAAGTCTCATGTATTATCGTCAACTTCTATTGAAAAAGTAAAAAAATAACAGTTTCAAGCTAACTAATTAAAGGTACAGTATGTAGAATTGCATGCTAATGTTTACATTCAAATATCTAACTTAAATTAAAAATGGACTAAACCCATGTTATATATATTTTTTAGATGAGTACTTACATCATCTCAAATATTTCCAAAAGTTATCAAAGCCAGAGAAATCCGTTATTTTATAGTTGTAACGTGACGGGTCTTGTAGGCGGCCACCATGATGAGCCGCCACGATAGACAGGAAATGTTGATCGTTGTCAAGGAAACACCGAATATTAAAGCAAAACTGTTTTTCAGATGGGGACTAGTTCTGTCAGGTAGGAGAATTTGTGTATTGTCTGTTCTTTCAGAGATTATTTAAAAAGGCATTTATTAATACATAATACAAAAGAAATTACGGTTTGTTTTTGTATTTTCTATTGTATGCTTGTATTTAAAAATAATAATTAAAAAAAAGCGGGCGACAGGCTGAAGTTAATTGGAATAATTTTCATATGTCATTTTCCTATTTTTCTGACCCAGTACAGGTGTTGTGCTGAGAGAAGCATGCCGAGAATTGCATGCACTTCGCACCCGCTATAGATAAACCCCTTACATACTCAAGTTTGAACCATGTCCTGCCTGTTAACATGGGAGAGGTGGCGTTTAAGAACTATACTGCAGCAAGTCAGTTGGGGAAGCTCTAAATCTTTTGGCTTCAGTCCCAGGCAGCCGTTTCTCCATCAATACAGGGCAATTGTTAGAGCTTAAGTTAGATCAGGTAACTCACTATTAAATCCAGTTCTGACTGGGATGTCAAGAATACAGAGACCACTCTTTTCCAAGTCCAGAGAACGCAAAAATAGCCCCTTTTTTTCATGGTTTTCACAACAGTTTAAACTAATAAATGAAAAACCATCTTTTTACACAACTTAAGTAGCAGTTGATAAAGGGCTCTATCATAATTTCTTAATATTTATAAATCATCAAAAATTCCCCATCTGGCTGAATTAAATAATGACTTGTGTCCATGTGTTTGAATCAATCAATGTGTCATTGTTAAGGCTGTTTCTGGCCTATGAGTCAAGCTCTGGTTTCTGTCAAACTGTCAGAATGAAAACTGTCATGTAGTAAAGAAAGTCTGTCGAGCTCCAGGAGGCATACTCTTTTCCTACAAATGTCAGTGGAGAATATTGAACCTTCCACTTCACTGCGCATACATTTCTCGTATGATTCAATTCAAACAAGTGGTTGGGGCCAACAGAGGTAATATCCATTATTTCACAAAAGATTCAAGAAAAGTTTATTCTATCCTCTTTGGTGGTTATCTAGTCAAAACAAACACATTTAATTTGATTATCTTTTGGACTACTATAGGCTGTAAACTGCTGGACAAAACTATTAAACCGTATAAAATTGTTCAATTAGCTGAACCAGCTTGTACAGAAAGGCTTCTCTGCATTTGTTAACCGAACCAGCGTTGTTGTGTATTACTACATCTGTCATAGGTGTAACTTGTCCTCTCAGTGCTTAAACATCAGATAACAGAACCAGACAGACAAAATGACCCCAAATTAAATAAAAGGGCATTAAACAGTCCAGGTCAGTGCACAGGTAATCCAAAATACAGATGTAGACAAATCAAAGAGGGGCAGGCAAAAGGAAAAAGTCAAAAAGGCACAAGATGGGAAAACATGAGGAGCAGGAATTGAAAGACAGAGACAAGGGTAAGTACCAAATAAAACAGGAAATGACAAAAATACTAAATAAGTGGACAGAAACAAAACATGACTTTAGGTACAATTCTACAATTCTACAATTCACTTAGCAGACGCTTTTATCCAAAGTGACGTACATCAGAGAGTAAGAACAACACAAGCAAGGATCAAGGAAAAATAAAGGAACAATGTCAGTAAGGACGAATGATCAGCTTTGAGTCCGATTGGACACATAGGTGCTGGAAGGCATTGCCCAGAGGCAAGGCACAACATTAACTGCCGGTCTGAGACTCTAATCAGTATATAAACCATCTTATACGTCGTCGTTTTCAAACAAAAACAAAAACCATCATCATTACCATCATTACATCAATACTATCGAGATCATCATCATTAAGTTAGGTTAGTAGGTATTCCTGAAAGAGCTGGGTCTTTAGCTTTTTCTTAAAGGTACAGAGGGACTCTGCAGATCGAATGGAGTTTGGAAGTTCATTCCACCACCGGGGGGCGACAGAGGAGAAGAGTCTAGTCCTCGTCTTTGGACCCTGTTGTGAAGGTTGGATCAAACGCCTTTCATTGGCAGAGCGTAGTGGACGGGAGGGAGTGTAGACCTGAAATAGAGAGTTAAGTAACTTGAGTACATGTACTGTAAGTACTTATTCTAATACTAATGAAAAGGCACTCTTAATTCTGTAGAGTAATGCCCTTGTTAGAGCCACACTCCCAACACTTTAATACATGGAGACATTCAAAGGCTTGTTGTTGCTGCAAGCTATGAAAAGATGATCACTACTAAAGGGAGGGGTTAAGTGTCCAGCTAATAATCATTTCTTTTTAGCAAAGTACAATTCATTCTTTTATGTGCTTTTTTTTCTTTCAGATTACAGTGTCATTACAGTTACAGGTGACTAAACTGGGTAACACTTAGAAGTATATGGTACATTTTCATATACACAGAAAAAAGAAGTATCTTGAACCAAAATTCTTAGCCTCATATGTATTCATAAGGAAGCCCTAAGCAGACATGCATCCATACATTTATTTACACCATTTCCACATGGTTATGAGTAATTTCCAGTTGTTTTCCCAATATCTCAACTTATATTTCTCATTATCCCTGGATAAAAGCTTTTCACATGATAACAATGCTTCTTTTCAATCTGGAAAACAAAACAATAAGCTGTTCACTTTGATCGACCAGACTACGACGTGCTATGCTACCACAGTGTCCACTCTAAAGATGTAAGTAAAGTCTTTGTCTATGTTTGTTTTTGCGGGGGTTTCTTTTAAACTCTGTGTTTACAAGGTAAACTAGTGTGGAGCTTGAGAAAACAACAGGAATTGATGCATGTCTGCCTATGGCTTCTTTACACTCATTCACATAGAGTTGTTTTTGTCTGTTTCAAAAGATGGCTACTGAAAGAAGTCTAAACATAACTATTTACATTCAGAGACAGATTTTATGATATTTTAAGTCATTTTATTAATACAATTACTCATACCAGTTTAGATATTACCTGTTATACAATTTTAAATTCAGAAAACACAGAGCAACACAGTGAAAATGAACTGTAACATAATCAGTTAATTTCTTCCTCTTGTCAGACCGTCTTTAAACTCTGTCATTGTTGTGTGTGCCAGCAAGCCTGTTAATTTGTTATGGAAGTCATTGCACATTGCATGTGGAGAAAGTAACAACATATGCACATACTTAAAAAAGTTTGCATTGAATTTTTAGACATGAAACGCAACATATATATATATAAAAAAGTCTATAGAAAGTATTCTATTCACACAGCAGTCTCAGTCCGATAATGGATTTAAAGTGTTGTTGAGAGCAGTGAAGCCCTCCTCCTACATTTTTACCTTTCACTACTTCTGACCGGCAAAGTAAATAAAGCAATCATTCACATTCTCATGGTGAAGCGGGGCAATGAGTCATCCAAATGTTTCCCCACATGAAAGGCTGATTGAATGGACACTGATTCGCGAGAGAGTCTATAGAAAGCAGCCTAAAGGCTCCTCGTTTCATTTAATTCTTCCTGAGTATTTCACTCCCGCCATTTCCTTCTCCTCCCCTCGGGCTCCGTGTTTGCTCTGAGAAATCAATCTAATGACAGCGGGTAGTGTTTTTTTCTGTTGCACAAAAAGAATTATAAATAGACATTACATGTAACAAAAACGTTTTCCTGCAGAAAAACAAGCAGATAAACAGTGGAGCGCCATGATCAACCTATTATCACCATTTTTATGTTTCTGTTTGAGTTTCCAATTAAGCTCCATTGTGATTACATCTTTTTCTAGATCCAGCCCAAAGTTTCATTGCCCTTTTCCACTAAGAGATCAAGAATCATTGACGTGTGTTGATTGTGTGACTAATCGAGCCTCTCTTGTCTTCGAGCCAATCAGCGCTCGCCATGATTAATTGATTTATTTGTTTTGCTGATGAGCTCCACTATTGTGCTTATCTTCTTTCAAAAATATACGCAGTGGCATTTGGTTGTGCTTTCTTTTCTCTGTCTTTCTGTCTATCTGTCTGTCTGTCTGTCGGTCTGTCAGCATATTGTGTAAGGATTCATCACATTGCTCAATAATGACACATTTGACTGTCACACACTTGTCAACATGCTACACAGTCACAAGGGACGGAGCCTTCACACACTTCACAAAACAACAAATGCACAAGTACGAATGCAGGCAAAGCAGATCCAATGCAGTCAAGTGTGAAGGATTTCATCTCGTCTTAAAATACAACTTGATAATGAAAAACCAAAATACTAAAAAATACATCATTACAAGATAACTGAGAGACAGTCTAGTCAAATTAGGAGGATTATAAAAAACAATTTAAATATACAATGTTTGTCATATAAAATATGAGTGATTTAAGACTGCAGAAATGTATAATGTGTATGTAAATGTTTGCAACATCGATCAGGCTGTTACTTATGTAGGTTTTTGTTTCACTGTTATACCTTTTATTTTAAATGTTTAACCCAAAGAGAACACTTCTAACTGTAGAAGTACACCTTCTTTGAAATTTCACAAGATGAGGTGCTATAATTGCTAAAGTGGTTACAGTGCAAACCGTGCACAAAAACATCTGAATCCCAGTTCCCTCATTGGCCTAGGAGGGCCATTGAGAACAGAATTACATTTAATGTCCTTACCTGAGCAATGGGACACCGCTCGCCATCACGTAATTTTTCAAGCTTCATTTAAATGCATTTATACTGAACATGGCTAAAAACTGCCGTGTCACTCAAAGATGCTCTTTTACACAAAGATCTACTCACATAGTTCATATTAATTTTCCAAAAACTTTGTAATAATATTCCAAATACATAGACCTTTTATCAGAGTAAAGTTTTACAAACAACTTTAAAAAAAGATTAACAAAGAAATGGGTTTGTTTTCCTGCATACTGCCTCAGTTTGCAAAGCGTTCTTGGAATTTTTTCTCAGCACTCTGTATGTGTTTAGTACCTGAGAACACGCCATTTAGAGAGCGGTTTGGAGGGTTTGAAGAACATCCCCATCCTTACAAGAAACATGACACCCTAACTGCTGCAGGGGCACTCAAAACTGAGTGGCATGGCTAAGTGCCAGAAAAGGGATGCCCCACAACAGCATATAGTTGATACACTTAGTGTATGCCCCCCATCTCTCTCTCTCTCTCTTTCTCCTGAACACCTTTCTTCCATTAAAGGTTAAAAAAAAAAAAAGCACCACAAACACCACCTGAAAGAATACCTCACAAGCTAAAATGTTATCTTTGCATGATTGGAGCCACAATGATAACATACATCACAGCCTGAACATACAGTCAAGTATGCAACATGTTGTGTGCAATATGCCATAATACATTTAGAGACATGGTGTAAAAGAGTAGTTTACGAACAGCTTTGTCTAAGTTGAATGCTTCCTGTATATTAAATGTACATTAAACATTATAGTCAGGATAGTGATGGTGTTTCAGACCAAGAAACAACTGCTGCCAATTTTACCACGAAACAAGTTTGTCATATGCAGATGGTGCTGAAGTGTTAGTAGTTTTTATTTCACTAAGTGCATTCTACTTTGTTACATTCAAATCTGGTGCATTTGGGATCAGGCCCATTACAACAACGTTACAAAGGGCCTGATCGACACATTGCAAGATGTGAGTTTTAAATCATATTCAGTATCTGGATGTAGCTTTCTCTGTGTTGCAGTTGAGAAATAAATATCACAGGTCTGTTACACATGACTCCTGAAATGTCATTCAGCATGTGGTATACTTGATTGCCCCATAAAAGTGAAGCTGCAGGTGTGCAGTATATTATAAAGACAGAAGAGGTGTGGTTTATTTCCTCAAGTGTTAGGTTATTTCCTGTACGGTGGTTAAGGAAAATCCAATATTATTTTCTTATTTCCTCTAGTTTGGCTGAGTGATTGTGATAAAGATTGGTAGAAGGCAAAATGATTCCTCTCATTTGTTCATACCTTGTGTTAAACAAATCTGTACATGTACCAAAATAACGATTAAGTCTAAGGGAGAATATGCATACAAATAGGTTAAATAGAATATAATAAAAGACTCATGGCAAGCTGTAAATGTTGCATTATGTTCCTCAGACAGCTCACACATTAATTATTAAGCTCTTACTCATTAATTTATGGTATCTAAGCCCCTTCAACTGGAAAATTAATTACAATTTGATGTATTCAATTTAGACATTTAAGCTACAGTGCATGTGTGTATTGCATACGAGTTAAGAGATAAGATACTAACCCTATTAAGGAGAGTTTGCATTGTCAGTTTGAGATACATTTCCTCATGAATTTTAACCATATGTTAACTGTGTTGCTTTAAGTAGAGGTCTGCAATCATACTTGAGCGTTATGGAAGTTTTCACTTGGTTTGTCTAAAGTCTTGAATTGCTTTTTACTGGTGTTGAGAGTTTGCACTTCAGGCAGGTTCTGCACATTTCTCTCTCTATTTTATAAACATGCTGTTACTGTATGTGCCTTTAGAGGGTTTTTAATGCTTTTCACTGAGCTGAGAACATCTGCTTTATGTGTTAACTGCTGTGCCTCCAGACAATGACACATAAAAACGAAATGACTCCTATTTGTGTTTTTTCTTGTTTTTGTTCCAATCGTCTGTAGTCCATATCTCCCAACAGTTTTACAGATGGTGCAGGTCCACTCTCCACTTTGTCCTCTCTCCGTCTTGTGCTGTCTTCACCCCCTCTCCATCTGGCTCCTCTTTTTTTTCTGTTTGTCGTGTTTTCTTGTCCTATGTATACTCATCGCTTCTGGTCAGACTGTATTTATGGTAATCCTCAAACAAACGTATCATTGTAACTGTGCAGATCGTCAGTGAGCAGCAAAGAATCCACTCTCTCATTAGCTGTGTGTTTGTTTACCTTGGTGCCTCATGGACCCTCACCAGATGGGTCGGTTGTCTGAAAGCTACAAAGAGGATATCATCAGCAGCAGAATGAGCCTCCTGCTAACCAACACACTGTTATCAAACAGTGTATATTCTCTGCTCAGTGAGACACAAGGTTTACAAGAGCCACCATATGAGCTTCTAGCTGCTAGCCTCTATGTACAAAGTCCATGACATGCCTTGGGATGGGGCATGTTTATGATGTTGTTACAATACACAGAGTGTAGCTAATTAAGAAATTTAACTCTTCATTTAGGGTTATGGGAAAAGAATGAAAAAGAAATTGGCTTAGGATTTGTTTTCTTTCGGTGCTAGACAGGCAGGAGTCACTGCATATCTTGAGTATAATTATTAATTCTTTGTTACCATCGCCGATGGCGGATCAGTTGGATGTGACGACTTTGCCCCACTATAACTTCTCCATGACATGTATAACCACAAAGTCATTATCCAGACTTTGTAATAACAATGTTAAAAGGAGCTATTTTAAGGTAATAGACATATTAATAGAGTGAAAATGATTAATATTGCTGTTATTCATCAGTACAACCATCAGGATGTCACCACCTTTATAACAGAGAACCCAACAGGTAGACGGAAAAAATGGTCTTCAATCCTCTATTTGTGTAGTGCTGCTCTTGTGTTCTGTAAGACTGCTCTTACCTGTTAATAGAGACACCAAAAGAAAAAAAAAAGAGGTTTCCTGACCCACAAGTCTCTGTTGGAAGCTCAGTTAGAAGTGTAGCCCAAGCAAGCTTTTCTGCTTGCCTGCTTTTCACTCCTATAGGCTACATTGATATTATGGATACAACAAGAATGAATTTTACACCGACATCAACTCGAAGCAGTCATCGTAGCTAACAGGTCCTTCTCCTCCTCTATCCTCCATCGTTAGTATTTCAAGGTGTTGAGAGCAAGACAATCCCAACTTTTTTTAACCTTCATGTGTGAAAGGGCAAGTTCAGACAATGTCTGGAGTTCTGATGTGAAGAAACGAATGTTTACATCTTTCAAGGTGAACGTTAAAAGAAGAAGATCAGCAAAAACAGTGAGACAATAAGTAACTTAAGAACAGAAAATATTTTCTTCCACCAAGCTATATCTTTGTAACTTTGCTGTCTTAGGAAAATGACTGTAACAATTGAAGCACTTAGTTGTACGCTAAACTGGTGTATGAATGGTACTAAAACAACGACATGTATGTTATTTTATACATTTATGCATCTGTATAGCTAATTATTGTATTTTTATGTAGAACATGAGGCACATAGCATAAAACAGCTTGTAGTTCAAACATGACTCCTTCCGTCATGCAATGCAGTTTCATTATTATTTAGTGTAAATTAATATCCATCAGGATATTCTTCATTTAGACAAAACTTGCTAAATATTGTTATGCAGTAATGGATTCTTTCCATACTTGATCTGTTCTCCCTTTATCATCATGACTCCACATGAGCATCCTCTCACCTCGACCTCAGTGCAGGACATGACTCAGGCAGAAAGCTCTTTATTATGGGCAATTATGTATGGCTCTTATTATATGTGATATGTTCCACATAGCAGAGCTCGATTACTGTAGTCTAACGATGAAACATTTCCCCTGTGAGAGAAAAGTTGAGGAAGTACATAGTACATAGAGGTTTTAGTTTGTTTGTTTTAGAATGTGTTGAAAAATAATGTGATAAATACAGGAAGACAAAGAGACAGAGAAAAGAGCTTATATACCCTCTAAGGATTCAGTATCAGATAAAAGATTTAAAGACAAAAAAAAGAATCCCTTTTAAGAGTTTTCCAGAGTTTAGGTGTCTCACTTCAATAACATTGTTTGACTCACATTGTCTAGTTTTAAAGGATAAAAAAGTACGAGCACAAGTATCTTCTATCAGAGGTGGGACAAAGTCATTGTTTTGCAAGTCACAAGTAAGTCCCAAGTCTTTGCTCTCAAGTCCCTAGTCAAGTCCCAAGTAATGACAGGCAAGTCTGGAGTCCCGAGTCGAAGTCCTAACCTTTGAATTTCGAGTCCTAAACAAGTAATTAGCTCTCCTCACCAAATGAAATGCCATTTTAACAGAGTAATAATTTGTTACAGTTACACCAATCATGAATTAATGTTAATTTATGGAAAGTGTGTTTGGTGTTAACAGTGAATATCTCCTTTTAAGTATTTCTGAAAAATATGGAAAATGTTTGTAATGACACTTATAAAATGTGAAAAGGAAATGTTTCTAAAAACCTTCAGGAGAAGGGATATAATAGTATAAAATCCTGTGGGTTTTTACTTGACATCGACTCTGCAGTAAGTTTTCTTTTCAAACGAGAATTCAACCAACATTGGCTTTGCACAGTAAAGAGTATGTAAATCAATCAGTCTTTTTGCTGTCACTATAGTAGTGGCAAAACTGTCAAAAAATTAAACTACAGTAACAGAAAGGGAGTACAGTAACTATTTTCTCTGTGTTGTGGGATCAATTTTGCCCATGAGGCCCACAATAACAACAGACCAAGGACATCCAGCGCTAAATACCCACTAATGAGGACTGTAAAATGTGTAGGCAGAGCTCAACATTTGTCTATGTCATGTGTCCTGCTTATCTTTGTTCTAACGCAGCATGACCAGTCAAATAACAGCATTTACCCTTTTAAAGGTCATTAAAGGGATACTTCACCCATTTGCATTAAGCTTTGTATCATTATAAACCTGGTAGTATTTTTGAATGGTCGTGCATCCCACCCTCATTTTCCCTTGAGACGGGAAAGCTCCGTATTTCTTTTCTGAAAAAGAGCCTCCGATAACGCAAAAATCGTCATTTTGCATCATCGGAGGCTGTTTTGGTTAGCAGGGGTGAAACTACATCGCTAGTTCCTCATGTTTTCGACCACTGAAGCTACAGACCTATTACAGATCAGTGGGTGGGACCTCACTCCCAGAATTTAAACTTAACGTCCACCATATTGCTTGGAAGCTATGCCAACAGGCTCTATGGAGAAAGCTGATAAGAACTGAGAATGACAAAAAAAGTATGTTTCAACTTCAAACTGATATGGATGAAGGGGATTTTGAAGGTCTTGTGCTCAAATCGGATTTTCGGGGCTATCTCTACGAGCCGCAATATAGCAGCGAGGCGGCTTCTGCCGGTCGGCGGCTGTGAGGACAAGGAGCCCGGGCCGGCTTGAGCTGGGGCGGACTGGTGGTGTCAGTGCTGTCACTGTTTGCCTATGGACACAGACATAGAGTCCGTTTTCTGCCAGGAATTTCCAAGATGCCAATGCCTTCTGGAAGAAATCTCGGAATCAGTTGAGGAAACGGCCGTATGTGTTGTAGTAAATGTCTGCACCGCAGCTACAGTGGGAGTAGCCTGCGGTGCTGTGCATTCTGGGAGTTGTTGTCTTTCATCCACATGAGCCAAAAAGACACTTTCTGCCTTTTGTCGGTCAAGAAGGCACCAACTTCAAAATGTATTTCACATTTCTATTACATATATGACCCAATGTCAATACAGATTCATGTTTCAATGGGTGAAGTATCCCTTTAAGTAATTTTGAAAATAGAAATAGATCTAAAGGCAATGCCACTTAAACATTATACCAAGGTTGCATAATACAGCTGTATTGTATTATCTTGAGGTAACGTTTTCATGAGATATTAAGGCAGTGAGTATTTTTAGAAGTGGAACAGATCAGAGATCTGCTGAACCTTTCACAGTGATTCTGGAGGTCAGATGTAAAAGCTAAAAAGAGTTTTCATTACATTCTTAAACATAAATAAATAACATGAAACATGACAAACAGCCCTACATTAAATCAACTGAGTAATTAATAACCACAGTGTAAAACAACACTGGATATACATGATATCAACATTTTGAACCTGAATGAATAATGCATGTTAGACAGGCTGTAAATTATAATAGCTGGATGCTGAGCCTTACTTCAATGTTAACACACTCACTTTAAAGGTTAAAGGGGGATGAAATATTTACTCTTACTAGCTAATATCACGGCTTGCACCTGACCTGACATCTCTGGTTCGATTTAGTAATTAAGGAAAGCTAAAGGTCAAAAAGAGATCAATACAAAACCTTATTAAGCCTGATGAGTATGCTGTTAGTTTTTTGGTTATGTGTTGATTAACCAAATAAAGCAGGAATTTAAATTTGGGCTTCATGGTGACACTGGGTGAAAAGGGAAAATTGCTAAAATTATAACGAATTTAAGGCAGGAGGAGAGATGTAACTCCACTTACGTAAAAAAAATGTCACCCTCCTAGAGGAGCTGAAGAGATATTCAGGGGCTCGTGTAAGTCAATAGGATTCATCCTCTACATGCCATAGACATCTGTATCTCAGGTAGAACTGAGTAAACATGAACATTGGGTTAGTATAAATGGGATATTAATACATTTCCTGTGGAATCACACATTTTGGCATTTTTACATAGAGGCTATCCATGGATGATTGGTGATTATTTTGATGAGCTGATGTCAGCTGAAATGAAATGCAGGCTATCTGTGTCCATAAAGATAGTTACAGCACAGCTGACAGCAGAGACCTAATTGGTCAAGAAATGGTGAGTTCGATGTTATTGGTTGAGTTTGAGAGGTTGTGGAAGGAATCAGAGAGAGCTGGAAGACCTCATTATAAACAGAAGCAAAGCAGCCTTTGTCCAATTAAAAATGACAGTCACATTAGTGTTTGTGTGTGTGTGTGTGTGTGTGTGTGTGTGTGTGTGTGCGTGCGTGCGTGCGTGCGTGCGTGCGTGCGTGTGTGCGTGTTTAAAGTAACTTGAAATATGAGATTCTTACTGATTCATACAGCAAGTTCAAAGCAAATCAGTCAATAGCTTAGGCTAATTTATAAGCGGTTGAATGCTCTAGTTTACCATCTTGTTTCCTACAAAATTACATTATTTATATGGTGGGTAGCTGACTGCAGATGTTGGCCACATTAAAGAAGCTACAGTAAGATTGCTGAAAGAATGTAGGAGCTAGCTAGCTTAATCGTCTCCGTTAGCTAGCTTAATCTCCAAAAAGAGAGTGGCAGGTGACGAAACATATCCCATAACTTAAAATAACCCGTTTTTTCATCACAACTGTCCACCCTAATGTTCTCAGGTGAAAGCCAAAGGCAATCCTGACTCCTATACAGTGGTCCATAAATGAATAAATAAATATTTAATAAATACTAAATGATCAACTGGGCCACAAGTGCAACAAATATTAATACAATTGAAAGAGAATTTCACTCAACAACTAAACTTAAGCCAAGCCTGCTCGGATGGCCAGTTGGTTCCAAAAACAACACAGAAAGTCATTTGTTCAAATTTTGAATTTAAAAATTCCTCCAACAACACAAACACAGTGGGCTCAGTTCATAATTGAACATAATTGAATTTGTAATATCCAAAGACAGCTAGCAGGATCCACCTGTCTCTCAAAGTCTGGCCAGCCCCAAAACTTTATAGGTCCCATATTATGCTTTTTCTGGTTTTATATGCTCTTTAGTGTGTTTTCCTGGTGTTTTGTGCATGTTTAGGCACATCTATGTGCAAAAATTCAAAGTCCGCGGAAACGCGGCTTCTACTACCTCCTCCTGTTAGCAGTAGCAGTAGCAGCATGTAACGCTCGGTTCTAGCCCCCCTCGTTGAAAATTGGCAGTGTGATATCACACTGCGATAATGTCACTGATCCAAGCCCATTGGCTCGTTGTGGGAAGCACAAGCTCATGCTGCACATCAGCTAGATTCCCAATATGGTAAAAGGGGCGTAACATTTCCGAGACTTGTCCGAACGACTGACCAGTCACAACAGAGCAGATCGGCCAACCAATCAGGTCAGACTTGGCACACGTGGGGACCCTGCTCGGGGGGATTCAGAGTGTTGCAAACACAGGCAGATGAGATGGGCTGCATCGATCGGCAGTACATGAAAACAGACACTTTTTTTTAACTTTAGCGATTGTGAACGTACTTTAGTAGGCACATAAATTAGATATATGAACCCCAAAAAGGGCATAATATGGGATCTTTAAGGCTTATTAAATGAAAACAGGTAATTCACTTAAAAAAACTCATCCCTACAGTAGTTGCATTAATTAATTCATTTTAGACACCACAACCTTTTTGTACCAGGCTGTAATTGAATGCAAGTTATTTATGCTGTAAAGTTGGACATCTGAACATGGGGCCTAATGGGGAGTTTTTTTTTTCTTTTGAAGGCAACCTCAAGTGGACACACAAGATACTGCAGGTTTGTTTTTAGGCTTTTTAGCATTTCTTATTTGGGTGCATTTTTTAACCTCAGAGGTTAGGACTTAAGAAAGTGATACAGTAGCAAATAAAGTGTCCATAACTCATCTTCAGTTTTTCAAAGATTTTACATGTTTGAAGTGTCTTTGTTATTTATAGCCACCAAATAAACATTTTGACAAAAATAGAACAGTGCACTAACAGTTCTAGGGGTTTAAAAAACAAAGAAATGTAAATCTACAATAACTACATTAGCACAGTAAAGTTATGAATAAATGCACACACAAGGGCATAATGTGATGAACTTTGTCTTTGTGCCTTTTGACTCTGTAATAACCAAGTGTCGACCTGATGAAAGCAGTATTTCTGCAAAGTAGAATAGGCTGAGTCTGTGATGTGGACATGTGTAGAGGATAAACACTTTCAATTTCGAAAACATGCTCTTTCTCTTCAAGGTTGCCCTATTAGTGATATGAATCTAAGAATAGTAGTGTCCTTTTCAGCATTCCCAGCCTCACAGGGCCTCTGCCTATAGATGTTGAGCATTATTAAGGTCAATTTACCTAGTTGGTTAGGGGCAAAAGAGAAAATTAATTCTCTTTTTTAAATTTTTTCTATGAAAGCCGCAAATAGTTGACTGGTCCAATGTCGACATGGATAGTTAGACCAGTGGATGAATCATCCCTTGGCCTAATGTACTCATTTAATGGTTCATCACTAATCTATAATTGACTACAATCTATTTTTAGAAGAGAAAAAAGGACAAATGGATCTCATTTGAATAAGCATTAAGAACCTTGTTCTTGGTCTTTGAACAGTTATCATTAGCAGCAATTAACCCTAAATGTCAAGTGTTTGTCTTTATGTGTATGACATGTCTATATTTGAGCTACTAACTGCATTTGATTGGCTGTGACAAGTCGTTAAACAGGTATTTTCTGGTCTCAACATTCATCCATAACACTACATAATATTCATATATTGCAACCAATTTAAAGGAATATAAAGTAATGATGAGGGTCTTTAAATATCAATCATGAACTTATACCAAACAATTTAGATTATATGGGAGGACAACTAACATTTTTTGCAATGAGAGAAGTTAACTTCCTCAGTTTTTATGGAGATTTAAACAAAAAAGATTTTTTATAAAGCGTCCAAGTTTATGGTTTATCTCATTGCTTCTTATACAAAATGTTGTCCCACATAGCACGATACTGGGTCCTATTTTATTTACAATTCATATCGATAATTTTTATTGCAAACTTGATGAAAATGTTGGTATAATGCTGATGACACTGTATACTCGGCCTTGGTAGGCACAGTTAAGAAACTTAAATCTGTTTTTAAGGCTTTCAGTAAGAAGCTTTATATATGGAAACTGTTGCTTAAAGAACTGTGTAAGCAAGCAGTGATTGAAAATGGTAAAATGTTTCCAATATGTATCACTCATCTTCACTGAAAAAGACATATTCAGTGTCTGCACACATTAACTGAAAATAGGAGAGAAGAACAGAGGAAAGGAAAGGAAAATATAAAGAAGGGAAACATTATATTAGATGAATGTTTTGTGTTTTCAACAACATACTACAAAAATAAAATCACTGCTAAAATAAGCAGTTGCAGCACCAAGGATTGTAGAAATTCAGTGGAGAGTTTTCACCCAGTCAAGCAGATCAGACGCTATAACAACAAGGAGACATAAGCATAGAAATATCAGAGTTTAGAGCCAAACAGAAAGTAACCAACTGGGTGTGAAAATTAACAATAGCCTATTAAAGATCTTTTCATATAAAGTAACACACATAGTTCTGTTTTTTCTCACCTGTTCTTCATACAATATGTGCAGGATTTTGGGAGCAAATACAGAGATGATATGGTGCTACTAGTTGTATTAAATGGCCTCACTTTCATGGGGAGTTTTTTTAAACGTTGACTGGTCCAAATGACTCCTACGTGATGGCTGCTCATACCATGACAGATCCACCTCCATGTTTAACACCTGGCAAGGGATGATGTGGGTTGAGTACATTTTTGGGCTTTCTCCATAAAGAAATTGAGCCAGATAAAAAACAAAGACAATTAATCACTCCATATTTCTTTTCTTTGATCAGGATTGATGTCCTTACATGACACACACAATTTTGAGCTGGAATTCCTTTATAATGAATGGAAAGAACTTTTTTTTTTTAATTTTACAAAGTTTGTGAGTCGAATGTTTCTTTTCTTTTAGATTCTGTAATGATTCTGTCCTGGCGCAGCAAAACTGTGATACCTGATTTAATTTTGAAAATTCAAAAAGTCCCTGTTAGGTCTTATAACACAAAAGAGATGCAGTCAAATAAAAGATTAAAGTACTCTTTATAAAGCATTATACAAACATTTAATACATGGGTAATAACACGCTTTTGTGAAGTCATAAGCAGATATTATGACATTTATAACGTTTTATAAATGTGGTAGTATAGTTACAGTTAAAACTTCTATAAACTTTCATTTATTCACCTGTGTAGTAAGCAGTCTCAATTTAAAGTTGACCACAGGAGCAGTTACTGTTGTTGACAGATTACTTGACAAACAACTACATGACTATATCTATAAAATGTTTATCACATGTGTATATAATACTCACAGATGATAAATAGTACATAGAAAGAAGCCAATGTAGTGAATTAATGTTTCAACAATAGAGTGATTTTCATTCTCTTTTAATCTTTGTTTATTATTTTGATTTGTCAATGAATTATTTGGTGCATACATTTAAGTGAAAATTGAATGATATTCCGTGCAACTTTCTGTCACTTTACATTCGTCATTTCTGAGAAAATACAAGAAAAGCAAAATTATTGACACATTTAAAGTGCTAAATCAAGGTTATGTATGCTTTTTATATGCAAATATGACTTGAACAATGAATTTACTTTACAAAAGTACATTTTTGGTCTTGTTGCTCAGTAGGGATAGAAGCAAATCCTTTAAAGTGTCTTACAGGGTTTAAAATTGCTCAATGTTTGCTGCTCATCATCCCCCTGTGGATCAACAGTCAGACTGTTCTAGAGACTGGATCCAGAGCAACAGAAGGCTGCTTAGCTGCAGGTCTTTGGCAGAGTTTTTGGTTCAGCAAGCAGCAGGGAGTCATGATCTAAAGGCTCTATTGACACATCCCAGCAATAACTCTAAATCTGTGGTTTGTTCACAAGAAGATTTATGGACAAAAACAAGGATTTAGGTAAGTGTCCAAACTGACACTGGTGAAAAAAAGTACACAGAAGTTGTTCTAATTTTGGATGTACATAATATAGGCTATTTAAATGTGATATAATAAGTGCATATACTAAGTGTGTTACTTTGGAAAACTTTCAGTCTATTAAATGTACTTGAAAATATTAGTTGAACTTAAAGCTACCTGTCCCCATAGGGAAACACATGAACTGTTTACTCAGGTTTGTGGTTTGTCCTGTTGTGTTTCTATTTTGTCCACTCCCTGTGAAAACAAAGAGGGACGCTTTCTCTGCCATTATCGTTGTAAAAAGAGTTAACACGGTGCATGTGAACACAACATATTCTCACCTCACATCATATGCCACCAGGAAACCAATTACGGTTCGCACCACATTTACTATAGGAGTGAGGTTCTGATAACAAAACACGAGGGACTAGAGCTCACGTAATCGTTAAATGACTGTGACTTCCTCTTTAAAAATCAATGAGGCTGTAAATTATGAGCGCCACATAATTTCAAACACTTTGAGAGTGATGAAACAACAGCCTTTAAGTCAAATAATTCCCCCTCCCTACTCTCTCTGCGCAGGGAGCAGTTGATGGTAAATATCGTGGGAAGGTTTCCACACCTTCTCATTGGCTCACAAGACAGAGACCCCTACATATAAAGCGAGAGCGCCTGATCTAGCAGCCTTGAACCGCTGGCGAGTGTTTTGGATCACACCAACGAGAAAATAGACAACCTTTTACGCACGCAGCGCGCGGAGAGGTTGAAGACGAGCGCACGAGGGTTACCTATTCATCGAAGGAGAAGAGCCAACAGGTTTGTTTAGAATTGATGTTAGATCTTCAACTCGATGGCAGTTTATATGGCTTTGTTCGGGAAAAAAGTTTTCAAGACTTGCCTTTGCTCGTTTATCTTGAGGATTTCACTGCCTAATTATAATTCCTTAGAATAAAAGTGATTTAAATAAGATAATAGTCATTGTTTGATCCTTTTTCTAAGAACAAATATTTGTTTGAGATTATACAAATCTCATAATCGCGCGTGCAAATCTTTAGGGAGACATATAGGGTTATTTTATATAACTTTGCTTGAATATTGGTACATATTTAGTTAACTTTTTGAGATGCTTTGGCACCATCTTAGCTGAATAGAGAACGAAATATGTGTTTCTTGGCTGCAATTTATGTATTTTTCTCTCCATGTTACCCTTTTAGCCTATACTGATGAGTGAGAATCATGTTATATAGTTTTTTTTTCTGTACTGGGGGTAAAGTCACCAGACTATGCATTATTTCTTATATCTAGAAATATTTAGTTGCATTCA
Source organism: Tautogolabrus adspersus (assembly GCA_020745685.1). Classification (NCBI taxonomy): domain Eukaryota; kingdom Metazoa; phylum Chordata; class Actinopteri; order Labriformes; family Labridae; genus Tautogolabrus; species Tautogolabrus adspersus. The sequence goes on from CM036544.1 coordinate 14,393,255, forward strand.
ACATAAGATGATGTGATTCTGCTATTTTTTTGTTCTTTAGTTAATGGTTCGATGTGCTTTTTTCTCTTCATGCACCACTTTTCTTCTAACAGAGAGCTGAGAACAGAGGCATCTGAGTAGGCATGTGGCTCCTGGAGAAGCTCCGCAGCTCCGTGGAGAGCAGTGGGAAACAATCCCAGCCCCCGCAGACAGTGGAAGCCATTCCTGTTTCTGTTTACGCCAACGTCCTCACTCCAGAAAAGATCCCTGATTTCTTTATCCCACCCAAACTGATCTGCTGCCCACCAGAGGACCCTCTCACCCCAGAGCCTCGGCCCTGCTCCACCCTGCGACCATCCTCCTCCGACCACGCCATCTGCAGCCAGAGCCCCAGAGCTCGCAGCAACAGGAGACCCTGCAGCCCTGGCCTCTTCTCTCGCCTGGGAGGAGACACCCGAAGTCTGCAGAAGTCAGCCAACCGTCACATAATTCAGATAGAGAGCGCTGATGAGCCCGGTGCCGGGTCTACAAACAGGCTCAGAGCTACAGTGAACACGAATGCAGACCCCCAGTCTCAGACCGCCATGTCTCTGCCCTACGTCCCCAAAGCTCAGACCTCCTATGGCTTTTCCACCCTGGTGGAGTCTCCCCACACCCGCCGCAAGGAGAGCCTGTTCCACAGCGACCCCAGCAGCCCGCTTACCTCGCCCAACTCCCAGAGGCGCTCTCAAGGGGGGACTCTGCTGGCCCCGGCGGACTCCAACCCATATCGCTACTTCAGCGGTGGAGAGAGTGACACCTGCTCCTCTGCAGAGTCCTCCCCTTTTAACTCTCCACTGCTCTCCCGCTCTGCATCTCTGCTGCGCTCCATTACGCAGGAGACTCAAGCTAAGGTGAGTAAAAGTCTGTGAACATGGATGAGCTATTTGGAGAGGGGTTATAAAATAGTATTTTCAATTCCTCTTTGGATGTGTGGTGTCATTTTTGTCCCTCTCTCCCTCCAGGTATCTCGTGCCAAGCGCTCCCTCGCACGCCACAGTTCCCTCTCCACAGATGACTGCAGCTCAGCAGACAACAGCCCCAACATGCAGCGCCGCCGCGTGCGCTGCCCACCCTCGCCGGCCTTTCATGGAAGTAAAAGCAGCGGGCTTAGAACCGTTGCCTCTGACCTCCTTCAGCGCGAGCACACCATCAACCTCCACAAGGGGGGGACACTGAGGTTGAGTACTCACTACGATAAAGAGTCAGCACGTCTGAGGGTGCGTGTGCTGGCAGCTGAGGCCCTTTACGACATACAGACAGACCCTAAAAGCATCAACTGCTGTGTGGCGCTCTACTTGAACCCTGGGAAGCAGCAGAAACAGAGGAGCACCATCATTAAGAACAGCAAGAATCCGGTGTTCAATGAGGACTTTTTTTTTGATGCGCTGCCTCAGACGCAGGTAAAGAGTCTGGCCATGAAGATAAAGGTGGTGAACAAAGGAACCAGTCTGAGGAGAGACGTGCTGCTGGGAGAGAGGGAGGTGCTGCTCAGCGAGCTGCTCGCAGGCCTCTAGGGAGAAGCTGTCAAGTTGGAAACAAGCAGCATGATGGCCCTTTCTTCTCTGGCTACCTTTTATCCCACTCTACAGATCTGATAAATACCAGGCAGGTGCTGTCGAAAAGGGAGTTATATCTTGCACACTGTGTTTTTAAAATCAACCAACAAAAAGGCTGTAGAATTACTTGACCAAGTTGCATCAGTAGCTTTTCACAGTCCAGTTCATAAAAACGAAACCACCAATACTCATGTGAACAAAGATTCTTTTGTCCATGTTTGTGTTTTCCTCTTTAAGTGTTGTGTTACAAAAGGTGTTGCCTTCTCTTATGAGCATTGTGCTGTGGCTCAGTAACATATCATGTGATGCAATGATTATTTTGTTTAAATTGAAGTTGTATTTTTGTTAGGCGGTTACTATGCCTGGGAATTTGCACGTTTCTGTGGAAAGATTATAATGCCTCTATGTACTTAAAAGAGTCTATATTTGGAAATCATATTTTGATGCTTGTGGATGTAATGTTGAAATGACTGTTATGTATATGTGTAAAATGCCTTTGAATAAATTAGGAATAAAGATCTTAAAATCACATAGATGATTTGCTGTGCTGCAGATTTTCCTCATTGATTCCATCTTTACTTATTTCTCAGGCTAGAGAACAAGCTCTAGGAAATGATAAAACCTCTACTGTTCCTCGTAGGTCTCCATTTGGCAGCGTATGCGGGTCCTCTGAGACACACACAAGCCGGGTGTCATTTGTGAGGCTTTTAATCCGGGATCACTGAGTGCAATATTGTCTTTGTGCGCATTCAAACTCCCTGTTTAATTTTAAAAACATGCTCGCTCCTCAGGCAGGCCTCCAGTGATTTTCAAATAATTATTAAGGATGAGGAGGTTTAATCAGGGCTCAGTCACTCTAAGCAAACAAACCTCTGCACACACTCTCATAGTCTAGATATAATTGTTTTGTACAGAGAGGTTGAATCATGATTAATCCGTTGTATTTTGCAAGTTGATAAAGTGAATATGCACTTGTGCAAGGGAGTACCAGAGAAGCAAAATAAATTCTATGTCCACATGCAGGGACAGTCACACTGAAGAAAAGAGCATTATCCAAGTGGAACTTTTGCCTCCCCTACTGGTGAGGCCTCAGAATGACACCTTACAATGTCTGAGACTGAGATAATTCAATTTTAAGCATGAAACACATTTGTTTTTTAAATTTGACTTATAATCTGCCCTGGGTGTCCTCCGCACTCCTGTTGATGATAAAGGCACGCTTATGTGTGCTTATGCCTATAGGCCAGTTTGGAGCAGCTCCATTTGCCCATGAAGTTCTAAAACTAGTCAGAACAAGCACCCATGTGAGACACATTCATGTGTGAGTTTAAGTTATAAACTTCCAACAGATCAAGACGCAAACAATGAAAATAAGAGGAGAAAGATTGAGTGGATTTTTGCTTTGTAGACTTGGTTTGGCAAATAATGTAATTGGATAAATCAATAACCTCTTGATTAAGTAACCATTAAGCCAAATGCCAGCCTTTAGCCACACTCAACATTTTGTTTTTCAATTGAAGTCCCAGAAAAACTTGATTTTCTCAATGTCTCATAGATATAGTTCCTAAATTCAGTTTGAAAACTGTTTACTTTTAAAATAAAAAATGTGCTGTGTATCAATAATGAACAATAAAAGTCACAAGTTGACCACAGTTGAAATGAAAAAAGAGAGACAAAAAGTCAGGGCTATTAAAACCGATATAGTATATTGTTTGAAATAAAACAGATTGAGCTAGTTAAATGATATTTGATCCACAACCTTCTTAGATTTTGTAAATATTTTTTTTATATTTTCAGAGGCAATTGAATACTTGTTTGAAAAGTTCAGTATAACAGCCTGTCCTAACAACACGCGACACCATAGGCTTTTTTAAATAGACTTATCATTATACGTGTTTGTAAAGACTTTTACACCATCTTACTGACAGCAAGGTTCTGATTATGACATCATAGATTGATTTATCCTGCATTTGCAGTGTTTGTACACAAGCACCAAAGATCCTTTTACTTTTCATTAAGAGTCATTTGCACATCCTGTATTAAAGATATTACAAAAATGTTAAGTTATTGCCATTACCATTTTAGTTTCTAACATGAAAATGTTATTTATTCATTCTGTCAGCAGGTAGAGAGATGTTATGGCGTTACACCGGTATTAAAATCCCCAGAGGGAAACTTGTGAATTTATATGCCAATACTTCACTGCTCAATACTAAGCAACAGCTGCAACATACAGCAGTTCATGCTGCAGGTAATCCTCCAAAGAAAATCTTAAATAGCCAATAATTACAAACAATAATGTTTTATGGGGAAGTCTTGTTCAACCCCACTCTTTTTCAGCACCCTAATAATGTGATATGACCTCAGAAGCCTGCTGTTGGCAGAAGAAGGCTCACAATAGATGAAGCTGTGAGATTCAAGTTACTGTCATCTGGCTGTGTTGATTATTTTAGCTTTCCTTAGCCTGCATGGTTAAGAGTCAAGACTCAAACTAGTGATCATGACCATCATTTGCATGCATTACTGAAGCCTATATCATTTCTGGAAATGATGTAGTTATGCATGCAAACACACTTTCTGGTATTTTCTGAATAAACACAAAGACCTAAATATCTGCTTTTGTCATCATGGGAATATTGGTTGTAACATATCTTTGTTGTTATGTTAAATAGCCTATGATTGAGTGATACTTCAGTGCAGGATCTAAGTCATTTTGATGTAGGCCTAAGCTCTATCAAACGAGATTGAGAGCTATGGAACTAAATAGCCTATCAGTAGGTAGATAATCACGGCCCAGTTATTCATAGACTACAAATATCACATCCTTAAGTGCTTTTAAAAAATAAATACATGTTTAATAAAATATAAAATAAATTATAAATGTAAACCGTAATTTGTAAAATCAGATGAATAATCTTTGTTTATATATCAACAAAGCTAGTTCTGAAGCTTGAGTGGAACTGTACTGTTGCCAAGCAACAGATAAACATTTCATTGGTAGGCTATATTTGGGATGTCATAGTTTCTTTTAGAGTCAATCATTAAAAAAAATCTAGGATATTTATATAAGATATAGCCTACATTTCTAATTTATAATAGCCTACATTATTGTTGCTATGTTATCAATAAAATCATTTGGAGGGAGGTCTAGCCTATATCCATGGAAATTGACCTCACAACAACCACATTTCTATTTAATCGGTTTGAACGAGCGATGGGAATCAATGGGCATGAGGGTGGATATGTGAGCCGGGCATGAAGTGGCACTCTTCTTGAGGTGATGCCCCTCGTTTGTCAGAACGACCATAACAAACGAACCCATCAGCTGGAAACGTTAGGTCATTTAACCCCCAGTGAGTTATGGGAAACGTAGTTATATACAAGGTGAAACAGCCTCCTGCTCCTTGAACTAGCAGTTCCATCAAAACTACGTAACCCACAATGCCCCGCTGCTATCGTAAACATAGACCTGTCAAACAACACAAACGCCATCTTGACAGCACCCTCAAAATGGCAGAAAGATGTGAGCTCAAAACCAAGTCCAAACTAAGATTCCTCCGCTCTACTTTTTAAAAACAGACTCGACAGTTTTTCCATAAACGAGTGGATATGGGGTTGGAGTCCAGCGCTGTAGCACAGAGCCTGTAAAATGGATATAACGACGGCGGTTTTCAACGCGGCCAGAGATGGTAAGCTGAAACTTATCCAGAAGTTGCTGAGCAACAAAACTCCTGAGGAGCTGGAGGCGTTAGCCGAGGAGAAAACCCTGGGAGGGACCCCTCTGTTGATAGCTTCGCGATACGGACATTTAGAGGTTGTAGATTACCTCCTTGAACATTGCAAAGCTAATGTGGAACTCGGCGGGGCGGTTAACTTTGACGGCGAGACCATCGAGGGGGCCCCGCCGCTGTGGGCAGCGTCGGCAGCCGGTCACCTCCCAGTGGTGAAGACGCTTCTAAAACACGGTGCCTCAGTCAACAATGCAACATTAACTAACTCAACACCGCTACGGGCTGCCTGCTTTGACGGTCACCTGGAGATAGTTCGCTACCTGGTGGAGCACAGAGCCGACATGGAGGTAGCCAACCGCCACGGTCACACCTGCCTCATGATCTCTTGCTACAAGGGCCACAAGGAGATCGCCAAGTTCCTCCTGGACCGCGGAGCTGATGTCAACCGCAAGAGTGTAAAAGGGAACACCGCCCTGCATGACTGTGCTGAGTCAGGTAGTCTGGACATCATGAAGATGCTACTTAAGTGCAATGCTCGCATGGAGAGGGATGGATACGGGATGACCCCCCTCCTTGCTGCAAGTGTCACAGGTCACACCAACATTGTGGAGTACCTCGCCCATCAGCCTCGAACCTCCAGAGAGGAACGCATTGATTCACTTGAACTCCTTGGGGCGACTTTTGTAGACAAAAAGCGGGATCTTTTGGGTGCCATGAGGTATTGGAGAAGGGCAATGGAGCTGAGGCAGCCAGTGGACAAAGCTGGGTCCCTGTCCAAGCCTCCACCTGGTCCCCCTATTCCTGCCTATGGCTGTGCACAGGAGGTGAACACTGCAGAGGAGCTGGAGGCTCTTATCACTGACCCTGATGAAATGAGGATGCAGGCCTTGTTGGTGCGAGAGCGCATCCTGGGCCCTTCCCACCCAGACACCTCTTATTATATCCGCTACAGGGGAGCTGTATACGCAGACTCGGGCAACTTTGAACGCTGCATCAGCCTGTGGAAGTACGCTTTAGACATGCAGCAGAGCAACCTGGACCCCCTAAGCCCCATGACAGCCTCAAGTTTCCTCTCCTTTGCAGAGCTCTTCTCTTTTGTCCTCCAAGACCGGGCCAAAGGCACCCTGTCAACACGCATCACCTTCCACGACCTTATGACTGTGCTGGGGAAAAGTGTTCGGGAGGTGGAGAGAGCTGTGGCCCAAAAGGACAACCCTCCTGAAGCTCCTCAGTTCACCAAAGCCCTCTCCATCATCCTACACCTCATCTTCCTGCTGGAGAAGCTGGAATGCAGCCCCGAGCAGGAGCACCAGAAGAAGCACACTGTGTACCGCCTCCTGAAGCTGAACCCCAGGGGTCGAAACGGCTTTACCCCTCTCCACATGGCTGTAGACAAGGAGACCACATCTGTTGGACGCTACCCCGTAGGCCGCTTCCCCTCCCAGGCGGTGGCAGCTCTACTCCTGGAGTGCGGCGCAGACGTCGATTCGCGTGACTGTGATAACAATACACCACTGCACATCGCTGCCAACAATGGCTGTCCAGAGATCATGGCTTTGCTCATGAAGACTGGGGCACACTTTGACGCTACTAATGCTCAAAGGAAGACGGCTTACGAGCTGCTGGACGAGCAGAGCAGCGGGCACCCTTCTCTCTACCCGCTGAACTACGTTACTCTTCAGTGCCTGGCGGCGCGTGCAATTGAAAAGCACAGACTGCCCTACAGGGGACTCATCTCTGAGGAGATGGAGGCTTTCATTGAGCTGCACTGACATCCACTACACTCTCCTGATTAGGCGTCCCTGCACTACTCTTCTGTTGCCCCTCATATCTAGATCTGACCTGCCACAATCGCCAATCTTTCATCTCTTTCTCCTTTTGATCTCTGCTTTGCTCCTGGACTTTCCAACCTTATGTCAGACCAAACATTAGCAATAAAACTCCAGTTTCTGGGCTTAAATCTCTGCATGAGATCTGGTCAGTTCTCGCTTGATTCCTGGTTTCTTCTGCTATTTTATACTGGGTGAAACTTTAACCTGACATAGGCTTTAATGCATTTTCCCCCCTACTAAAAAGGAGACCTGTTGTATGATGGTGCTTGTGTGTGTTTGGTGGTGGCTGGGCTGTATCGAAGATGGGTTTTAGTATTACCAATAGAAAGCATCTGATCAAACTAGTCAGGTAACATGCATGATAAGAAGAGTGAGAGTGGTAGCTCACTTGTGTTGTTTTGCAAGTTCAGAAAGAGCATGTGTGAACAAACTCGCTTAAGGTAATTTTTGCTTGTTCACCTTCAACATTACTCTGTATCTTCGATACAGGAGAGTGTTGAATTTACTGTGCCAAATGGCAGCCATGAGGCTGTTACAGACTGTTAACTGGTGGCAAAATGAAATGCAATGAACTAATCTGTCTTAATTATAGGCAGAAGTAAATACCCAAAGGTGAGACATCATTTAATCTTGCATCAGCATCCTGAGCAGTTTGATATTTCCGATTGGAACACGATGTGTCATCACTGCAGAGGCATCATTTTGAAAGACTTTTATGGGATTAAAGATGAGTGATGTCTCTTTAAGTCATTGCAAAGGAGCTGAATGTTTGGCTGACACTTCCCCCAGTCTGCACATAGACATTTTAACCTATGCAGTTTGTTAGATTTGGATCTGAGGCAACATTCTCAAGCAAAATTTAATGACAAAAAGAAAGTTTGGGGTTGAGGGGTCATTCTTCCGTTTATACAGGATAATGACTCAAATATGGGGCTGCTTCAGTGACAAAGAATAATATCTTCTAACTAAGAATGTTTTCTTAAAGTGTTTGCCTACATCTGAAGTGAACAGTTTTACACCGGAGCCTAAAGTGTGCCTAAATCCCTCTTTTCCTGGGTAAAGTCAACACCCTCAAAGATATTGAATTCACTGTCAAAGAAGCAGCTTCAGTGGTAATATGTCCAAGATCATGTGTCTTTTTTTAAAGTGAAATCTCCCTTTAACCTCAGATGCAGTTCACAGAAATGGAACAGATGGCTCCGCTGCAGCCTTTCCTGCATCTATGTCTTATTTTTAATGGTCTCTCTTTTGTTTATCTTGTGTCATCATGAATGTTTTATTTGTCTGTCTGTGCTTAGCACAGCCGAGTTGAATGCACACTGAGGGACTCTAAATCCTAAATAGACACAATTACATTCAGGCCACGAACTGTCGCTGCCTTTCTCTTTCTCAACTGATTCGTTTAACTGATGATAACTTGAGAACAAAACGTGTGTTGGGGATACTTGAATAAAATTCAGTGTCACAACGTTATTTCTGTTGTTGATCTCAGTTCTGTTGTGTTTCCTGTTGTGATCTCTTTTTCTGAGCTACAAAGTAGTTCTTTAGAGTGTTTTTTTCCCCTAAGATAGCTGCTTTTCATTTAGAGCATCATTATACATATGGACATCGTTTTAAACAGTTGAAATTGCAGGACATAAAAAATGCAATCCAGGTCCATAAAGTAACCTTATTTAGAAGGGGAAGACACTTATCTTTAGCGTGCATACAAATTGTTGCATTAGCAGAATATTAAAAAGTAATCAGTGCCTATTTAATTCAGCTCTTCATACAGGGCCGCTTCACTGCGATACTCCCATAAACCTGAGGACACTGGATTAAAGTATAACAGAAACTTGATCTTTCTGAGTCGCGCACCCTTAAAGTATAAATAGAGTGCAATTAACGTCACTGCTGCAGGGCAGTGGTAGAGACAGGGCACTTACCCTGCTAATTTTAGGGATCTTTTGCCCTAGCTTCAGCTCTGAAAATGGGAATACTGTAATGCTATACAGTCAGGCAGGTCACACACAGGGTGACTGGCAGAGATGGCACATGGACAACAGAGAGCACATTATTCTGACAAGAAACTAAAAGGACTTGTTTATTTTTATGCATGAGGATTACTGGGAATGTTTTACTCAAATATGTGTTTTTATCTTTTGTTTCAGTTTATGGATACTGTATATGAGACAGATGTCATGTTGGCATAGTTAGCAGAGAAACACAAGCTAGTTAAAGAGGAGTTCATGTCCCCATAACAACAACATTAACCCTAACCTGACCTCTGACCTTTCTGCAAAAGGTGCCAGATAATTGTGCAATGAGGTTACTGTCATTGGCAGCATGACCTATGATGTCAACAGGTCAAAAGCAACAAGAAAATGTCTCGCGCCCATCCCTTTTGGGATTGTTCAGACACATTTAAAGAAAACATTTCCTCGTGCCATCATGCTGACACCAAACGAAACAAAAATAAGAATTATATAGAGATAAAGTTGAAATTTTAACACCAAAAACACTGGTATAACACAATAACAACCTGATTCAACAAGAGAGCACAAGAGGGGAGAAAGCAAGAGAGAAAATGTATGGTTTCAAATGTGTACACCTGTTTATTATGTTCAAGTTATGCTGTGTATGTCATTTATGGTAACGCTTTTTCTTAGTGTCGCCATGAGAAATGCTGAAAAACCTGATCCTTGATTCATTAGTCCTTAAATTTGTGCTAATGCCTCCGATATGAAGTGTATGCACTATATCACATAACAGCAACTTCCCACTAGATGTCAGTAGCAACAAAGAAAATCAATGTTTGGGGAAGCCTTTGTCCCTGTAACAACATGTGAGAGACTCTCAAACTGTAGCATCCAATTAGCTTCAGAAGTGGTGGCAGTGGCTTCATTTCCCCATCTCTTGTCTCCCACCCTGTCGGCCAATCTTTGCGTCAGAAAAAGAGGAGTTGTTGAGAAGGTCTTTTCCTAGACAACTAAGCAGCGCTGAATATGCATTTGTAATGTATCATGATGAACAGAAAAATCCAGGCAGCATTGCCGATGCTGAGTCTGAGGTCAGCAAAGACGTTGGAGTGAAGACTCCTTCACACACTCCTGAGGCATCGTGCTAACCTACAACAATGCTAACACCTCACTTTTTCCCCTTGTGGCGGTTGGTTTTGTCATGTTGGGTGACCTAAATATGAACAGATCTTATAAAACAAAAGCCCTTGCTCAACAATGCAGCATCTTATACACATGGAGCTTTGTTTCATCTCCTCAGATTTCTTGGTGTTTCAGTTCTATTGCTCTTAAGAAGGATTATTTAGCAAGTGGGCAACACAAAAAAACAGAACTGGATTTTTCAGTAAAACAGTGAATGTAAAGGGTCACCATCTGCTCACATGGAGGTCCATCTCTCCTGGTTTTTTTATATTGCTCCTATTGTAAGGTAAAGGTCAGATACTGAAATTAATTTCATGCACAGTTGCAGTCCAGCTGTCTTTGGTTGGAGGATTTCCCTTCAGCCTTTTATTCATGCAATGCTTTCTTGCCAGCTAGCAATTCATTTATCAAGAGTTTGGCTCAGATAAAGTGACCTAATAGTAACCATTCCATGTATTGGTCTCATTCATATGACCATTATAGAAACAAAATAACAAGTATGGTCCACATTATGTTGGGGGAAAGAAAAATCTGACACAAAAGTGCATTTGGGGAAATCCCATTGATATGAATTATTGATTTATATGGAGTCACAAGGCTTCCCTTATAGACATTAAGGGGAAAACAAAAATATTTGGAACAGTTCAACAGCGCCCCAAAAAATACACCTTTCTCCTTTAGTGTTATTAAATTACCGTCATATTGTTCTGAGTTGTGTCATCTATAATATTTTCAGAGTGTCCTTCAGAGAGGGAGTTCTCTTCTCCTGCAGCTTTTCTGGGGCGCTGAATTCCTGCCAATCAGCTATAATTAGACTCTATTATATGGGAGTCTACGGGGTTTCAAGGTGCTTATCTTCATTTGAGCCCCTGGGGAGCACAGTGGGGGGAAAACAGCCACCAATACACAAGAAAACCTACCTCAGCATGCAGCCTCCTCTTTGCACCAGTCAGCGATCCAGAGGGGAGCTGCATGGAGGAGGTGAGGCAGTGGGGGAGGCGGGGTGGGTGGTGTGGGGTGTTGGTAATGGGGGTAAATAGGGGTGATGGGGGATACGGTTGCTATTGGAGATCTTGCCTGCATCACGTCATGTGTAGAGGGGAGGGGGAGGAGAGCTCCGGTGAGTGTTTAGAGAGAGAGGGAGAGAGAGGAAGAGAGGGAGGGGGAGGAGAGGAGAGGAGAGGAGAGGGTGGGAAGGAGGAGGGCATTAAGGAAGAAGAAGAAGAAGAAGGCAGGGAGTATCAATGACATCAACCAGCAGTATCTGAGGCCGCCCGACCTGCTAGCAATGCTCTCCCGACAAACGGGCTGAGGAGCAGCCGTGACCAAGGCAGCACGGAGGGGGGGAAACGCCGGCGATGTGTGTATGCACCCCCCGCACAGGCAGACCTTTCTCTGGATTACATTTATCCCCGCTGTTTCCCGAGGAGAGGACGCTTCCAGCTGCAAATCCACCCACATGAATCTAGCAGACTGTAAAGAAGACGGAGCACTTCCTACCAAGGTAACTAGCATCCTTTATCCTCATACACTTCGTGTTTGCAGCTGCGCGTGCACTCCGCCCAGACGCCTTATTTTCACTTGTCCACAGCCTTTTTAGGAAACTCATTAAATGTCACCAAATGTCAGCATCTCTCTTCCTGAAAGGCTTCTTGGTCTTTTATCTCAGCATCACTTTAGACTTTGTTTCAAACGTTCAGGTGAAAATCAGTCCGCGAGAGGTTGTGCAGACCAGGCAGGTTGGCAACAGCGCTGTGAGTGCGCGTGCCCCCCCAGAACCCCCCTTCTTATTGTTGGCTGGGCAGCACGAGGGACCGGGGCAGACTGGCAGAGCAGAGGAGCCTTTGTTCCTCATCCACTCTTGCTTAAAGTGGCTGTTCTGATGGACATTTACCACACCATCCAGGTATAATGAGTCTCAGGGTTAAGACAGGTTTCTTTTGTCTGAGTAGAGTGAGAAACAGAAACTAACAATGTTTTAACCCTATTTTAAAAATAAAATAGCACCTGCATCCTTAAATGTATCAATGGTATTTTAACAGAAAAGGGGATTAAAGGAAGTCTTTTTTGGTGATATTCAAGTGATGCAGCAAAGTAAAAATCCCATTATCCTAATGTCATCCAAACACTTTTGAAGGGGCTATCACAGTCATATAAATCCATATTTTCTCTTATTTTGATCTAATGAATTTCTTGGAAAAGGCACCAGTTGGCAAGGTGGATGGAATCATTTAGTAAGACTGTTTTTTAGACAATAGAGTGACTGGTGCATCTGCTCCGCTCAAGCTTTACTTAGAACAATCCCATCTACACATATAGGCAGTGTTTTGTAGTCCATAGACCGCTCATATGTCTATAATTATACGCAGCAGGATCTGCTCTTAACGCAGCCACTCAGGCGTATACAGGCTCAGTGTAATTTAATGATACATCAATTCATCCTGACACATTTTCCAAGGGCTATTGCCTGCTCAGGATTTAAATCACTCCAAATGCCTGTTTAAGTTTTCTGTATTCCCTCTACATGGCCTTCGCAAAACTGGAAAAATCAAACTGTCATTCTGAATTTGAGGGAGGTCTTCCTCCTCACACACAGATGGGGAATTATCCCTGGGGCGCCCCGCGTTTGCTGGTTATTGTTCCACACCATTTCCACATCCCTAATTATTTTTAATCAGTCATTTTTACACATGGATTCCTCTCTTTAGTAGATTTTCGGGCCTGAAGTTTCAGCTCGAGCCGAGCTGACTTATCCAACCACATACTTTTAAAGGATACGATATAACTATTTTTTAATAGTTTGATAAGGAAAGGTAATTTTTTTAGAGCAGAATAAGTCAACTTTAAAAATGTCCTCTGTCTGTCTCAAATCAAATATTTTCCTCCATTAGCCAGAAGATGCTCGGCCCCACAGGTATTCATCTCAGCCCTGTTAGGAGCAGACGCTTATGAAATCAGTGACGGCATGAGCTCCTTTAAATAGAATCTCACAGGGTTCAACCATAGGCCTCAATGGTTTCCTGCTCCTCCCTAGCAGATACCATTGAAAGATACATCCAGACTTAAATATGCCGGATGACGTGCGTTCCCAGTGGAGAAGCTTTGGTTTCACGTCAAAGGCCTCATTGAAGTCTTATTCCCAGAACCTGCAGCAGCTTTACCCCATAACTGCTGCGCTCCCTTGTGTTACATGTTGTGCCCATTCGTGGATTTTGTCAGAGTCTCTATGCGCACTTTCCGTTTGCTTTGACGCAGCAGTGAGGTGGAAGGAAGGAGAACATCTAATAAGGCGTGTAACTTTGATGCTGAGAGCGTAGCCACCTGTATTACATGCAGACAGAAACTTTGTTGTTGTCTCGGCATTGATATTAATTGACCTTTTCAAAGCCTTCCAAACAGTGAGCTTTTGTCTGCTGGGTTTCGCTTCTTGTTTAGTCAGGCGCTGCTGAAAGAAAAGCATACAGCATGCAGAATGAAGCCATTAGGAAAACAGGGTAAATTGTTATAACAGCATTAAGAATAATAGAGATGATCCAGGATGTGCAGTGAAATGATAAATGTTTATTTACTATTCATTTAACCTCTGTTAAACCGGGGGATGTCTTCAGATACATTATCCCAAGCAGAGCAATAAATCAGCATTATTTTCATAGGCTGTCAGCGGAATCATGTTAGAATAAATGATCATAACATCAGTTTTGAATTTTCTGCAACTAAAGAAGCAGTTCTGGCAAACTTTATTTTGAAATGTAGATAGGAGGTATTTCAGCCTTTTTATAATCAAATACTTCTATGATACTGAGATAATGATTGCAGATTATGTGCATCACTTAATATACAAACATTTACTCGTGAAGACAAAATTGTAGTTCATAATTGTCTTGACATTGTTCTATTATTACTGGTTTAAAATAAATCATGTTAAAGCTCCTCATGTGTGGACTTTTTAACTGATGAATCATACTTGAATTCATATTGATGCCTCCATAAGACATATAAAAACTAACTAGACCAACAGTGGGAAGATGTATCACTTTTATTTAGTTTTCTTAATGCTGTTGTTTTATATGTTAAAAGGCAGCAGGATGAGATTTTTTAAATCAGAAAACACTATTTGGGCATGTAGCGGACAAGATCTGCAGAGAGACAAGAGGTACTTCTGTCCTATAATCTGGATTTTATTTTTCTGTTAAACATGAATGATCCTTGAATTTAACACTGACTAGAACACAGTATTTTTATTACAAAAAGGTAGAATAAATAACAATTAAAATAACTGTTGTGTGCAAAATAATTGAAGAATCCTACTGCATTGTCATCCACACCAAGCTGCAGATGAACTATAGATGGGACATTTATTTTGACATAAAATCAAGCACTCGGTAACCTTTCTGTGCAAAGACACCCAGTCTGATATTAAGGGTCTCTATAGTGAGCCGAACAGATCCATAATTATCCATTCAGGCGGTCCATTGCATTTACGTGTGTGTCAATCATGTGTCTGTGTTTCCGTGTGTGCATATGAGTGAAGGCTAAGAGATGGGTTGTGACTTGACTGATGCCCTTCACCAGATGAATCAGAGATTCTGATGTGTCAGCACAGATGAATAATGCACACTCCTCCACTACCTCTCTGCTCTTCGTCTTCTTCCTCCCTTCTCCACCTCTTGTCTTCAGTCGTTCACTTCTCTGCCACATCTGAAGACATCTTCACCTTCCTCCTCACCTCACCCCACCTCCCCTCCCTTCAGCAAAAGGAGGGCACCGTTTCTGAATTACTGCTGCCTCACTGTCAACCCACGTCTCTCCTTCGACAACCGACTTATTCTTCTCCCCCGGATGAGGTTGAACTGTCGTCTTTTTCTGCCCAAAGTTTTCCTTTCAGAACCTTTCTGCACACTGTGTGACTAGAAACATGTTTCCTCTTTTATTCTGCTGGCATTTGCACTGAAAAAGGCTAAACGTGTTGATGTACACAGCTCATCATCTAATCATGGAAGGTGGGAGTGCAGCCATTGACTCGGTTTGACAGTTACATCCCTGACTGACAGCAGTCATTAGGAGGGTAGGGCTGACTGACAAGATGGCTGACAAAGCAGGAGACAAACTGCTTCATCAGAACTTGGAAAGAGTGGGCTCCACACGCTTTGAAGTTTACAGTTAGCCGTAGATAAATGTTCAAACGGCAGAATATTCTGTGCACCTTGCTTCAAGTGCTCTATAAGTCCTCAGGGGTATTTTCAACTTGGTGCATGCATAGAAGAGAGGACGGTTTCATTCAGGCTGGATGGCTGCAATACAAGAAATAAAAGAAACATACTTTGGTGTGCCTTAATATGTACGATGAACCCATATGATCATTTGATTTTATTATTATGGCATTCATAAATAGTATTCCAAGGCTAACATGACATGATTATTCAGGGAAAAGGGACCAGATAACAAAGTAGTCACACAGATTACAAATAACATTGACTGAATAAATCGTCTTGACAACCTCTACAAACAAAAGTCGCGAAATACAAGCATTAATAATAATATTACAAGCAACAATATAAGCGGCAATAATTTCATTCTGTAGTCATCAGTGCACAACGACATTTCAGAGTGTTGAAGATAAATGTAATTTATCAAAGGCTTCTTGGAATCATCATAATAATGACAACACAAATGAAAAGAGATTTCCTGTTGACTTCTCTTAATTCACATAGTTAACACAAGCTGTTAACCTCCTCCATGTTTTTAAATCGGACAATCTCCAGGGCCAGAGAGAAGGGAGGATTCCTGATCTCAACTGTGCAACGATAAAGACATCTGAGTCATTGTTAGGTTTGCTAATAAAGAAGGATCAGTGACATCATTGTGCTGCATATATGAATACTTATGCAACAGCAGAAATGTAACACTGGGTATGCCATGTTATACCTTTTCTTATCAAGTCTTTTATCAGACCATTATCTCACGACAAATACGCATACTATAAGTTAGCTTAGTTTTTGTAAGAGGATGTCTCAGTCTACTTCTTTTGGACTAGCATTGTGGCTTTAGGGATAGCAGGGTCAGTTGGTTCACTGTTTTAGTACTGACTAAAAAAAATCTCATTAACCATTGGATGTCTTGCCATGACATTTAGAACAGATACAAATAGTCCATATCTTACTCTTCCTCCATTATCGTTATGAGATTCACTTTGTTGATTTTGAGATTTTGAGTCACACACACACAATGGATGGATTGTTGTGATAATTGATACAGACGTTTGTGTTTTCTTTAAAAACTCTGGATAACCTTTGACTTTTCACCTTGTGCTGTTTGTTACATTCTTTGTTATACCTGCAAAAAGCATTTTCATTTAGCCTTAGCTATACAGCTGACTTTAACTCCTTTTTTTAGCATACTAAGAGTATGCTAACGTAAGGCACTGCAACATTTTAAACGGTAAACCTGCTAGTTATCTGCTTGTTAGCATTATCATTGTGAGCTTGTTATTATTTAGCTAAATTAACAATTTTGCCAATGTGCAGTCTCACAGAGCTGCTAGCGTAGCTTAAGTCTCTTAGTCGTGTTGAAAAATGTCTAAAACTGAGTACTGCTACATGTCAAAACAGTCAATATTTTCAAATGTCCTGACCAGCTGCTAGCATAGCTGTTAATGCTAAGTCTTGTTAAAATATATTAACTGGAGTATTTCTATATCACAATACAGTTACTGTTCAAAAATGTCCTAACAAATATACCTAGGGCTTGTGTCAAATACTGTACTCAAACCAAGTGTGCTCTGTAGTATTCAGCTCTCCAAAACGTATAACAGTAAAGGTTTTGGCGGGCCTCCATAAGCCAGTTAATCAAAGAACATCTTTATTGCATCAGCAAAAGAGGCTCTGCTCTGCAAAAATACTTTAGAAAATGGGAAAGGGACAAAGTCCAGGAAACTTGTGGCACTGTTCCATCACCTTAACTCAAACACAGCAAACTTAAAAGCTTGAAGATTAAACTATTCCAGGGGTCAGAGGGAACATTTTGCAGTCTGTTTTATTTGTGTGTGCGTGCAGGTGGAGGTAGTGAGTACTGGTTGACATGGCACTTGAAAGCAGCCGCACATTTGTTTGTGGCATTTCATGATTACTCTGTCTTCACAGCGCTAAAGGATGTCAGGTTGGATGAAGTATTTGTTTGACGGAGGTGAGAGTAATGGCCAGTCATTGGTTGAAAGCATCCGTGCGCAAGTCTGTTACCCTTGACAAGCATTTTATCTCTTCACTTACAGAGACACGCTCTCTGTCTGATTCCAGCAATGAGACGGTGGACAAACGCAGCTTTTCTACCCCATTACTCTGGTTTTCAATTCTATTCACAACTTTATCGCCCCTCAAGGAGAAATTCATTTGGCGTCACAAATCTCATCTCCATCAGGAAGTCATGCAATGGCTGGTTAGTGACAGAACTGCTAAGGCTGCTCGCCTGTGTTGTATACGTAAATGGGATTTGTTCAGAAATAGGCAAAGAAGTCAGGTCTATTCAGAGTGAATTCTTTAGTTTAATGGTTCTGTGAGTTGTGAGTAATCCATTTTTGTGGCAAAAATGTTTCCCTATACATTTTCTTTCCTCTAAATAGCACATATCAAACAACGCAGTTTGTGAAATGTATGTTAATGTTGGATGGATGATCTTGGTGTTGTTGCAGAACTGTGTTGCGGTTGTGAGATAATGAGCTCTCAGTGGACGACTTATCATGTGACCAAGACAGACAGGTGAGACCATGGCTGCACGGATACACAGGAGGGAGGTGGATCACAGGCAAACACAACAGAGAGTCTGAGAAAAATTAATGGGCACCTCCCAAAGGGACTGGAGATATTTTACATAAGCAAAGAATGAACATGCAGCGCAGATAAGTGCTGTAGTGCCAGGTGTGTGTTTGAAATGTGTGTTCTATGCTTGCAAAGAAATAAAAGGATGAATCCATGTGATGGCTGTGCACAGATCTTACATTAAATACATCCCTGATGGAAAATGTGTATGAATGATCAATCAATAGGAGGTTATTAAAACAGAGCACTGTGTTTCTCAAGGCTGCTGTTATCAGTCTCAAGACAAGCTTATCAACAAGCCCCCCGAACCTGACTTTGTCTCCTGACTGATGTGTAGATTCTGCTAAAAAGGCAAGGAAACAGGGAGGGAAAAATGGCTGGCATGTCTCATTAAGGAAGCACAGTTGAAATATGATGATGGCCGGGATGATGACAATGACGTCCTGGGAGATGAAGGTGTTCTCTGTTGTCAGGGAGCCTCAGTCCTGCTGCAGGAGAAGCTCACTAATTGGCTGCGGTGTGTCTTGGCTGGCGCTTACTTTTAATATGTGTGTATGGGGGTGGGGGGCTTTTAATCAATGATTTTATTGAGAAATTTTGTAAAGCTTTAGGGTGGATAGATAGATAGATTTATTTCCTCACCTTTCAGTATCTCTACAAGCAGCACTTTTTCATTATTCAGTTAATTACTGAAGTAAATTATGCATGAAAATACTAATTACAAACTAAATCATTTATAAGCCTAACCTAAAATAACAAAACTTATCCAATGATATTTTTTTCAAAATACTTTTATTAACAGTGTTTTTGATTTATGCAAAGGAGCAAAGTGTGGGGCTTACATTTTTATTAGGGATTGGACCTGTAATTGGATAATTTATACTTCCCCTCTTGTATGTCAGAGCTGCCTAACAATTAGGGATGTACATGCAAGTGCATAAGTATGTGAACATCAGTATGTATATACAGTTCTCTCTCCTGCTAGGATAAGAGTCTGTGCCAGCCTCAGATATGCTAATTGGACAGTGAGTTGACAAGGACTCAACCATCAGCCTGCGTAATGAGCCGCTGCACAGAAGACGTGCTGCCTCTGAAGAGCGAGCAACAGTGAGAGGGGAGGTCGCCGAGAGTGAAATTACGAATTGTGTTTCGGTGTTTGCAGGGCCTGTGTTGTCGTTTCAGTTGAGTGAACGTTGTGTGGGTGCCTGCAAGTGGACATGCACCTGCTGTTGTCAGGGGAAAACTTTCACCTGTATCTGCAAATTTCTTGAAAGAGGAAAAACAGCCATGTTTCAGCTGGATGACATTGCATTTTTGGCATTACCCTTAGGGGTTTGAAAGAGGTTTATGAGCCTAAGGGGTTGAAAAATTGACTCAGCTCACAGAGGAGCAAGTAATCCCTCAACTTATTTGAAAGCATGAAAATTGTCGAAATTGAAGCTGTGAGGTTTGCAGCCATCAGTGTGACGCATGGCTTCCTTTCTAAAGCAGATTTGGGACATGTGAAGCATAGGGTTTTTGGGCACAATCACTCTGGCTTTTTCATGCCTTGACTTTCTCACCTGTGTTAAAGAATATAAAGATGAACATCTAGCCCATGCAGGTCATTTATGAGGCTGTATTTGCAGAACAAGATGTTAAAGAAATGAAAGTATTAATAGTTTAACTATGAAACTATGAGGATGAAAAGAAAATTGGCATGTTTTTTTTTAAGTGAGCATAAACGGTTTGTGGGTGAGAGAAACACCTTAAATGCCAGGTGGTACTACAGTCTGATTAAAGGAGCATTAGTTGTTGAAACAAAGGTATGAGACTAATGCACTGTAATTAGTTTGAATGTAAATAAATATTATATAACATCATATTCAAAAAAACAAGCAATATTTTACATTTTTATATGATCTCAATTAGAGTAAACGTAAAGAAGTAGAGTCTTCGTTCCAGCAGAGCTAGCTGTAATTTCTTCTTAACCTACGGCTCGCCTCTCTTCTGATCCCCTGCAATAATCTGCCCTATATGTACTTTTATACCATTTGGTAATACATTTCCTGCTTAGCGGGAGCCGCTCCATCTGTTGCAGGGCTCATTCAAGGCTGATGCCTCCATTACTGGATGCCTCTTTCTAGCTGTGTTGGTTTTGTCTGACCTTGGAACCCCGTAAAGATGCGTGGGAGTACATTTGCCGCACTATTGTAGGTAGCTGCAGCAGCACTGATGTGTCCTGGACGTGCAGAGATTGAGGTTAAAGGGAAACTTAGTTTGGTTATTTTTGCTCATAAAGGCATGAGGAGAGAGACGATTTCAGTCATGCATTCTCTTTGTTCCTCAATCATGAATCCATGTGCCATCCGAGCTGTGACGTGAATTTGTGATGAGAAAAGAGTGAAGGTACATCCAGTACTTTTAAGATGGAGAACGGTTATCTAAGAGCTGAAATGGTCAGATATAACGGTCATGCTGGTGTGTTATTCTTTTGATGCTGTGCAGAGTCAAAGGCTGATAACTTCTTCAACTCTTGCTTGGATTAGACGGAAGCGTTGGACTTTGCTCCTAAATGTGACTTAATAAGTTGCAGGTTATCAGTTAATTAAATTATAGCCTGAAGCAAACTCAGGCTCCCTGCCGCAAAGAGCTCAAAAAGAGGATGTGAGTGGATACAACGTTTCAGTTCTGTTTTCTGATGATCCCCAGAAAGCTATTTTTATGTTTCATATCTCATTATTTCATGATAAGAAAAACATGCTGGTTTTTTGAAGCACACGTAATGAAGTACGAAAGGAAAATTCACTGTAGAGCCACATAGAGGTATAACAGACTTGAAAACTTCCATACACAGAAAAAAAAAAAAAAAGTAACAGATGAACGCCTACCCGTGATTTAATCATAGAAGGGGACGGAGAACACGCAGATATAGATATTTACAACAGATTTGGCTTCAATCGAAACAAATTATCCATAAAAGTACAGACAATAGCAGAGATTGAAATGCATAAGAACAAAACTATTGGATTCTCACTCTTCAGTTACAAAATGATCTTTAACTATTTAAATATTAGTTCCTGTGGCATCCCTTATATGGGCTTCCCTTCCATCTCTACAGGTTTGGTGTGGATAGCTATTCAATGAGTCATACTTGCTTTCAGCAGATTCCAAACTGAAGCAGCCGCCTTCCTTCTAGCTTTAGACCAGTGATACAAAAAAAGTTGCTTCTGGCTTGAAGGGTTATTTGCTTTTTGTTAATACTTGCCATGATCATCAATATTTTTGGATGTGTGTGTAGTACTGCGGCATACATATCTCTAATATCAGCATCCTGCAGCATTAAGCATCACTGATAGAGATTTGAGTTGAGGCATCCAACTCTCCAGATTCATTGATATTCAGGGCAGAGAGCCGTAGTGTTTGAGTGACAGGTGTGTTTTCTTGTTGGAGAGGATCCTCACATAGTTTATTTCCTCTGCTAAAAATGTAACCGGGGCGGTGCAGCTCATGCCTGCAGTAAGCCGTGCTTCATTCTGCGCTTCTGATCCTCAACGTCTGTGAGTGTGTGTGTTCATGCAAGTGTGTGTGTGTGTGTCGGCATAATTGTGTGTCTCTGGGCTGTGTGTTTAAGAGAGAGAAAAGGGAAGTGTGAGAGAGTGCCAATCTCCCCCATGATGCTTTGCCATCTGCCATGTTTATGTGTGTGTTTGTGTGTTTTTATGCAAGCATGTGTGTGTGTGTGAGTGCATTTATGTGTGTATAACTTGTGAGTGCCATGTGCCCACAGGGGCTGAGGTCAGAGGAGACATGAGGTAATATCAGTCCCAGCCCATCCTTATACATGGTTTCTACTCTAAACTTTTTTTCTCTTGAAGCTGGTGCACAAAGCCATGCATAATTCAACGCACGGCTATTTTTATTCTGAAAAGTATAAGAGTGCGCTATAAGTTCAGAATCAGTGGTAAAAGTGTAAAAGAGGACACATGACGGAGGAAGTACTTGCTAATCTTTATTATGTTACTCTTGTTTTAGACTATTCTACGTTCTCTTTTTGATTATATTATAAGGGGTGTATATATAATACAGTATTTCTTAACTATTTAGCAGTTTATACATTATTTTTTTCATCTCCCTGATTCTCCCCACACAGGTGGTAGATACCATTACTCTTCACATGAACCTGTCAAGAACACAAATAATTATATTTGCCTACGACAAGCATCCAAGCCTCCAAACAAGCACACAACACACAGCCGACAGAATGTGCTTTATTTAGTACAAAAACCGAGTTAAGCTCATTCCTCCTGTTCTCTCGTCCCCTTTATTATTTGAATGAATCGACTTATGCATGACTATTTTTTGTCAATTATGATTTTTTTTCTTTGTCCAAGGTACCCTTGCTTCCACACTTGTCTAAAAATAGCCATTCTGTATTTGAGATGTTTGTGTTATCTGTCAAACGTCTCACTGTTTTGTTGTTGGTCCTTAATGCCGCAAATTTCACTAGTTTATTATATTTTTTTCAGGAGACCAATAAAGAAAAAAGAGGTCCCTCAAAAGCTTTGGGATGCATTGCACAAATGTAGTTCTTGTTTCTCCTTTCTTGTTTCCATAAAGTATATACATAGATCTTTTTTCTGGTTCTTTAGAAAAAGGATCTGATCACACAGTGTTTAATCCAAATGAAATGCTAAATAAAAAAATAAAAACACATGTCTCCACTCAGGTGTAGTGACTATCTCACAGTTAGCACGGTGCCGCAGGAAACAGATCTAATCCTTCTATGAGTGCTCCTAGCTGGTTGTCATGGAGACAGGCCTTGGGAGACCATCTCAACCCACTGGTAGTGAAAGGCATCATGGGTAAGAGGGTGGGTGCGAGGTGAGAAAAACAAAACATGTCATCTAGCGAGATCCCCAGCGGTGCAGGGTGCAGGTTGGATGCCACCTAAACGACTTTATTTCATCAGCCTGATGGAGCACAATAACCGGTGTACATTTCACCACCTGAGCTGTGGTGTCATTATCTGCCTCCCCGCAATAAATACCGCATGTATCCCCATCAATCTATCTGTCTGGCTGACCATCTGTGTTGTCACGCCGAAAATGTAATAAGACCAACCCCTGCTGTCTTCTCTCTGGCTGCAGCACCGGATGCTCAGGGAGAGCAGGTTGTCATAGCTGTGAGGGGGCTGTAGAGACTGACTCATGAGAAATTCATCCTCACAATGCTCTAATTCTACATCTATGACAAGCAAAGTGCATGGATGTCCTCCATCTAGAAGAAGAGTGTGTTTGGAAAGTGCAAAAAAACCCATTACCACATGCCCAGACTTGCCCAAGACCGGCCCTGGTGGACTGCTGCGTCTGTGTATCTGTTTTGGCTCACTCCCCCAACATTCGCAGCTGTAGGAAGCTCTAAACCCGCTTTTGTTTGAACTGTGTCAATGGACCAACAACAGCTGGAGCAGCCGGTGCGGGGCAGCTGGGGAAAGAAGAAGAGGATTTGGATAC
Source organism: Tautogolabrus adspersus (assembly GCA_020745685.1). Classification (NCBI taxonomy): domain Eukaryota; kingdom Metazoa; phylum Chordata; class Actinopteri; order Labriformes; family Labridae; genus Tautogolabrus; species Tautogolabrus adspersus. The sequence goes on from CM036544.1 coordinate 14,416,841, forward strand.
AAGCAGGGGTTAGAGTGTGCATAGAAAGAGGAAGGAGATAAATGATAGGATGCTAAGAGGAGATGGCCCCGAGAGGAGGAGAGGAGAGTAAGGGGAGACAGATTCAGCAAGAAAGACTGACTCAAATACAAAGACTGAGAAACGACTTGTTCATTTCAGATGACCACAATGTAAAGTGTATGGGTCAAAACAAGAACCATAGTTGGTAGCTTGTCCCGCAGATCCCCTCAGTCAAAGATGATATTTATTTGCCTTTCTGATTCTGTATATTCTGTCAATTACAAGGAATTCATTGTGATTAGTTTTTTTTCACTCACAAAAAAAACAAGCCTTGCAAACCTATCTCAATTAGCTTAATAAATCACCCTTTCCTTTCCTAGCTGCAGCACATAAGTATAACTGTTATTGTCAGTCGACATGGTTGTTAAGCTTCTCAAAACATATTTGCTGGCATTGCACCATATGCTTGTAAACTAATGCAGGTTGTTTAAAAAGGGTACGAGTAACAGCACTATGTGTGTCTTACGACAGTGCAGTTACACTCAAAGACATTTGGTGGGCGTCAAAGCGCACCAAACCAAATTCCTACATATTGTTGCTTTAATAAAGTAACAACAAATAAATAAAGGGATGAATAAATAAAAAAACATATGAAGTCAAATTATACAAGACAATGTGAAAAGCTTCAACAGACTTGCACACTGCAGAAACGTTAAATGTTACCAAATTGTGTATGTTTCTAGTCAAAGATATGTCATTACACTTAAGAAAGGCCACATTCATCTGACAAGTCCAGATTAACATCTTATTTACAGGTATTATAAGAAAAAATAAGGACTGCAGTGCTTGTATTAATCAAATTTGTTCCAAAAGTAGAAAAGAAAATGAAACTTTTCTTTGTTTCTAAAAACAAAATTGTCTTAATTTCAGACAATTAACAAAAATTAAAATAAATCAAATGTAAATGTGCTTGCTGAAATGGCAGCATTACAAGCAATGCAATTCAGGCCTTATTTTTATATTTAGACTTGTCAGGTGAATGTGGCTCATATGAAGTGTAATGGGATATTTTTGACTAGAAATGAGACAAATATGCTGGGTAAGGTAAGATTTGAGTTTAGCATGCAAAATAAGTCGTGCTGCATAGAACCCCCCCCCCCCCCCCCATAACACTATTACCATAAACACTGTTACCAGGATACTGCAGCTCTGTTGTTGTTGTTTTCTTTTCTTTGCTGTTGTTTGATCTATAAAATATATTTAAGGTATGAAATAAGTATTTAAAAGAGAAAGGAGATGGTAGAAGACAAGGGGTTGGAAAGAAGAGGATGAAAGGAAAAATAAATAGAAATGTACTTATACAGCGACTAATACAGGAGTGAGATCAGGCTGAGATTAAGGATTAGATGTAGGGTGAGCGACTGTAGTCTATAGCGAACAGAGGGGCCCTTGTCAGCAGGTGAAAGACAACATGGAGAGCTGAATAAATAGAGATTGATAGATAGGGTTAGACTGGGGTCACAGCACGATATAAAGGCCCCTTCAAATCCACCACACAGGACGGGGGAAGCAGACGCTGTAACATAGGAGTACCTAATGTTTCAGTGACCGTGCGGCTCCACGCAGAGCAGTATTCCTAGTTAGATTAACCGAAGTAAATTGAGTTTCTGTAAGAGGAGAATTTACTTAACATGCTGCCAATGGTGCTTGAATGAGCTCTGATCTGATTTCTCTTATCACATTGTTCAATTGAAAAGGGGGACGCTGAAAGCTTTTCTATTCGACGTCTATTACGAGGCGTCAGATAAGGACGAGGGCAAAGCGGCATTGGAAAAAAAAAAACCTATCAGACAGTCGGCCATGTTTTTTTTCTTCCAGATGAGCTATTTTTAGTATAGGAACTGGCAGACAGTAATGTGTTTGAGCAGGTCATTAGCTCAATAAGTGGTTGAAGGAGTCTTTGAATATGTAACTCACCAGAAACGCCGTTTTCATTTAGTAAAGGCGAAGAAGGGTCAGCCCTAATCTCTGTTTCTCCATTTCAGGCTGTGAATTGGGGCTGTCAGGGAGGAACTTCTTGTGGGTGTTTGTGCATATTTATGTGCCGATAACAACGTGGGCAGTCACCTGCAAATACATATTGTGTCTATAGAGCATATGCATGTTATCCTGCACTTGTATCTGCCGTGTAACTTTGTGATATATGACAGGTTGACAAAGGCTCCTTTCTCATTTGGCCTCCCCACCTGCGTTCTGACACATCGGGCGGAAGGGTGGGGGTCGGGAGAGCTCGATAGGACTGTGGAGTTATTGACTCCCAGGCCGGGAGCTTCAGCACAGCTTGTCTAAATCTCTGTAAGCAGACAGAGCTGAATTATGTCCCGACTTCCAGATGTGTGCCACTGCGTGTGTTTGTGCAAGGAAAAAAAGAGCAAAATGTAGAGAGATCCCCCCCAGGGCTGGGAATTAACAAGAAGGGGGACATCTATTAAAGCAGCAGTTTCTGCTTTACATTCGCTGTTATTGAATTTTGTTGCATTCCTACTGACCCCTCAATCCTCTTTGTTTAAGTGTTTTCCATTACCGTGGCACACTCTGGATGTATTATTGCATTAACACTTTTATGTGCCACCAGAACAGTAAAATACTGAACGCTAAGAAGGAATTAGGCCACAGCTAAAGTGAAATGAAATTATGGGGACGTCTAAAGAAAAAAAGAGGCATCCTTAAAAATGTATCATTGAAGCTCATTTCACGGCTCACTAGAAAAGAAGTCTTATTAATACAGAAGCAGTATGCCCAAAACTATTTCTGTCTTTTTCTTGTCTTGTGTTGTGTCGCAAAGGCCCCATTGTTCTGGTATTAGTTCAGTCAGAGCTGGCCTGCTTGAGCTGTTAATCCCAAGTCAGAAGTGCTCTGGCTAAATCAAAAGGCCTAATCCTGCATTAGCATGAATTTGTCTTTAATTTTCTTCATGAGGATGTTCTCTCTGCATCTGTATGAATTATTGTATGTTTTCCCTCTCTCCTGATGGTGCACTGACATTTCAGCTTTCCTTCTAAAAGCAGAACGATGAATCAGAGGTGAAGGGAATATGCCATTCATTCGTCTCAGCTGACCTTTATGGGTTTTTTTTGTGTCTGCAGAGTGCCTACCCCTGTTGAGTGACATCCTACCCGAATATCTGTCATCTTCAATCAACCCACTGTGGTGCCATGCCTCTGCCTAGGACAGGTGGGGTTCTGTCCGGGAGGCCTATCCTGGGACTCTGCCTCAGCCCCTCTCCCCTGTTTCTGCTGCTGCCTTTGATTATCCTACTGACCAACCCACTGATCAGTGTGCATGGAGGACTAGGTATGATGATCTATCTATCTATCTATCTATCTATCTATCTATCTATCTATCTATCTATCTATCTATCTATCTATCTATCTATCTATCTATCTATCTATCTATCTATCTATCTATCTATCTATCTATCTATCTATCTATCTATCTATCTATCTATCTATCTATCTATCTGTCTGTCTGTCTGTCTGTCTGTCTGTCTGTCTGTCTGTCTGTCTGTCTGTCTGTCTATCTATCTATCTATGATACAGCTGTACAGTGGCCAGGTTCCATCTAACTAGCTATCTCCTATCAAGCTAGTCCTCAGTAACTACCTATGTTTGTACAGACCTATTAGATAATATAAAATATAGGTACTGTATATTGTAAAGTATTGATCACGCTTTCATTGCATCTGTCTTGTTTAGGCTACTGTCCACCTTGCTTGCTTTCAGCAAAGTAATCTAGCTATCAAGCTAGCTGCTAGCTATAGCCTACATTTACATTGCTAAGTTTCAGAAGCATATAGCCTGTGCTAACTAATTTTGTACAGTGCTTGTATTTTGAAATACATAATATATGATATGCTGTACTGTAACAGTACCCATAGACCTAGATATTTAGCCATATAGCTATTGACCTTAGTATCAGTATCTACCTAGAAAGCTAGCCTTCTAGCTATCTGCTTGTTGAGGAAAGTACCTTTACCTCTGTATAAAGGCGCTTAAATATTAGATAGCATATTAAATAATACATTCGTACCACATATCACTGAATATATCTCTCTATAGGACCTTTATTGAGAAAAGCAGCCTGAAAAGGGCTTAGATCTATGTCTCTTTTTTTAGTCTAACATTATCCAGCTATAGCTTGGTAGCTTTGTTGTTCTTTCAATTTCTTTCTGCTTCTTTCTCAAGTAAAAAACACCTGGTCTATTAGCAGCAGTAATTGCCTTGTGTAAAGGTGTGGGTATAGGTAAATTAGTGTATGTGTGTTCACATCCTTCAGTGTGTGTCAGTTCATCAGTAAATCAGCTATGGACTATGGCGTTGTTAATGTGTTTTGATAAGCCATGAGGTCCCATCAGCATGTTTCTCATCATCTCCTTGATTACAACATTTCCACAGATTTCCTGCCTCAGTGGTCCACACACATAGACATACAAGCACACACCTACCCACGCACACACATGCTCGCACACACTCAGCTGTCACTGCTATGAAAATATAACCAAATTGATTTTTGTAAAGCTGATTCAGGCTAAAGATGGAGCTAGCACTTTAAAATGATCAAAATGAATTGTCTGATGTATTTCCTTTCTTTATTTGTGTAATCAATTCAAGGCAATGAGCCTTCTGGATGACTTGCGTCATTTCAAAAATATTTCTGTATCAAGTGAAGAGGTTGAATTACACAACACCCTGCTTTCAGTGGAAGTGTTGTGGGACTGTAGAATGCTGCCTTTGGACCACCTAACTCTGCAGAACTGAAGGTGTTGTTTAAAAGCTCCATCACCTCTCTCTTCTGCCTTGATAGAGAAAGACAAAGCAAATTTGCTGCTCCGTTTACGTGGAACAAATTACAAAATGAACTGAAACTTAGCGAACTTCTCTCGTTGGACGCTTTTAAGAGGAAGTTAAATGACTTGGAGGCAGACACATCTGGCTGTAGATGTTCTCCCTGATAGATTTGTGGATGACCCTGACAAACATTTGCTGCTCAGATTTGTTATTTGTGTCTTTTAATGCCTAAGGATGTATTCTTGAAGTATGTTTGGCTGCTCGTTGTCTGTCTGAAACTCTGTTATTTGTGCTGCTGCCTGTCTTGTCCAGGACGCTCTTGAAAAAGAGATTTTTAATCTCAATGAGTTTTCCTTTCCTGGTTAAATAAAGGTTAAATAAATAAAATAAAATAAAAAAATAGCACTATGGAAAACTGAGATTTAATGTATGTCTTCCATAACAACACCTCTTGAGAACTTCAACATTAGAGTTCATTTTTTAGTGTTCTTTTAAATCCACCAAACATACATATTGACAACTGTATGCTTTGTTTTAAAAACATTGTAATATAATGCTTAAATTACAAATGTTCCTTAAAATGAGGTTAATCTTATGTATAAATGACCTTACTTGCCTTACAGCAGAAGTGCCTCTTTTTTCTTTTTTGCAAACATTCACTGCAAAAAAACATTCACTCCTGCAAAGCTGATCCAATATTCATGATTTCTGCACACACTGAATGAAAGCATCCTTGCTTTCTTTCAGCCAACACTTTTTGGCTGTTGAATAGAAATAAAGTTGCAAAGTCACACAGACACAGAATTCCTTATTACCCAGAGGTAATGCAACATCGCTTTTGAATCAGAGTTTTCCCACAGTAGGGCCTCCTAACAAGAAGATAAATGTTATTCTTAACAAACCATTCATAGTTTACATGTTGACAATCATTCTTAGTTATTGACCATTGTACAAATATTATATTTAATACATTTGAATTGAGGTCAAAGTTAAGATCTTTAACAAGAACTGAAATATTTTTAAACAGCTTCATGTACAAGGATTTTTTCGCACCCTGTCTTTTTATTTCCCCTGGCTCTACTTAAATGTCTTCTATGTTTTTGAAAAATCAATAAACTCACCTTAGACATAATAGTTTTTCATTGGATTTAAGAATTTTATGAAAAACATGTTTAATATTTCCCTCAAAGAGATGATCCCTACTTAACTTTCAAGCACAAACAATTTCAAAAAAATGCAAATGAAGTCAGTATTTTGTTGTTTACTTGTCAAACCTTCACATTCTTGTTTAAGAACGAATCTTCTTCAAAATAGCATTCTACCTCCCTGCAGCTACACAGTCTAAAAACCCGGGGCCTCATTATCTTTGTTTCACAGAATTATTTTTGTTACACAACATTTGGCTGCAAGATGCAAACAGATTTGACAGCAACAACATGCAAACAGGAAGGGATGCATTATTAAATGTGGCTTACAGGCTTCTCAGACCACAGCTGGTAGAACTTGATGCCTTGGCCATAAGTCATGTTTCTTTAAGAAGCAAGGTGAAGCAACATATTAGCCGCAGTTACATTAATTAACCCAAAAGAACTGAAGAAACATTGACACCTTGTTTTTATTTGACTAATTTCCTGAAAAGTGACCTGAAGAAAGAGTTCAAACACTTCTCTGTTCATTTTCGATGCTAGCACTATTATTCTGTAGCTGATGGCTCAAGTCATTCCTGAGCACAGCAGTACTCAGCCAGTCAGACGATGACAGGTTACAGAGGTGTTTCATTATAAACAGGCCAGCAGTATATCAGTGTTAAACCTGCATGGAACAGTGAGTGGAACCAGCTTTTAAAGAGACAGAACAGCTCATTAGTTACTTGTTTTTCAGGCAGGTAGCTAGAACCGTCCGTTCATAAGAAGCAATCCGATCCACCGATCCAGATCTGATGCCTTGCAGGACTTTTCCCTGGCTCTTAGAAGAGGCTTAAGTAGTAACATCACCAGCAGGGTCAGTTTTTTGTACGGGGATGGATGTTGAAGTGCATTTAAGAGAACACAGCTTGGACTCAACATAAAGCCAGTGAAACCCATGAGACAAGCCACAAGCTTTGAGAAACACATGAAATTCATGTATAATCCCAAAGCCAGCAGAGATGACGGTTCTCAGCCATGACTTTTTTCGGTGGGGCACTTTTGACGGTTCAAATTCTCATATTGTTGGCATGGTAAACGGGCAATTTGCTCAACACTTTGTGTGCATTTCTTTCAGAGTTTAACAGGCAGGAAAGCGCCGGCTCTTGAGTCCCAAGACTTTGGGCATACATTTGCTCTGATTGACTTTACTGAGCCAGCTTTTTTGCTTCTTCCTGTTGAGGATTATGGCAAGCATAAAATGAAACTACTTTAAATCTGACATTCAGAGTGGGTTTTTTGGAGCTACAACACAGTGCAGCGGGCACAGGAGCAGCCTTTTGACATGGCATTATAGCAGAGACTGTCAAGGCGGTGTAGTGAAACTGGAAAGCAGTCTGCGTGACTGTTTGCCAGAGAAGTGTGGGAAAATGTGCAAACAGGGCTTTCGAATTTGCGAGTGTTTTATTTTATAGACAGTTTTTTTTTCCTGGTCTGTCTTCAGAGCAAAAGTGAATCAACACAGCAGGACCTCACCCACCCAGACACAGGGGGGTGGGGGGGGAGGGTGAGTGGGAGGAGGGATCCAGGTTGCCATGGTAAGGGTCATCCTGACTTCACCCTGATGGATAGCAGTGATTCTGTAGCTGAGGAGGAGTTAAGCTGGGCACCATGGCAACAGGCCACAGACTGATAGCGAGGGGTGGATGCATGAAGTTGTGTGATTGATCTGACTCAGCCACTGTGAAAAATATAGGTTCAGTACTGTTGGCTCAATATCAGACTTGGAAATTGCTATTTTCTTTCAGAGGGCAACTCCTGCACTTATACAACTCGCATCATACAGATGCTGTTCAAAAAAGTCCCCCAAGGTAGTGCAGGAAATTAACACAAGTAATGTCCATGTATTTACTGTTTTTCTTATGATCATCATTATTTGTAGGTGCAAATTCCCTATAGGAGTGTGGAGAACAGAATGACACCTCCGGTATTAATACATTTAAACCAATTATATGCTGTGAATTTGCAGCCAACACTTCTCCTACCTGTGAAACACTCGTATGCAGTGACAGCCTGTGCTGCTGCCTGAATAAGGGTAGCCCGCCCTGGAGGAGAGACAGAGAGAGAGAGAGAGGGAGTGTGAGAGAGAGTCGGAGAGAGATGTTTCTCTGAAGCCCAACCCCATCTTTTATTTATGACCCACAGGAAGTCCTTCAGCTTGTCCTCTAGATGATACCCAGGAAGTAAGCACAACACGCAGCCATCAGAGCACAAGTCCGCCTGACCAGTCACTGACAGTGAAATGGGGCGTGGTCAGCAGGGGGGTTGTTGTTGCTAGTTGTGGAGTCAGTTTGATGTCCTCTAGGTTCACGGGTATCAATTTTCATGCTTTCAAGTTTATTTCTGTTATTTTTATCTTATTTTCTTGCCCCCTCCTCTCCCTCTCTCTGTCTCGCAGCACCCCCGAAGTTCACCAAGATTCCCACTGACCAGATCGGAGTGTCAGGAGGTGTGGCATCATTTGTGTGCCAGGCCTCTGGAAATCCCAAGCCGGTCGTCTACTGGAACAAGAAGGGCAAGAAGGTCAATTCCCAGCGTATCGAGGTGGTTGTCACAGTTCACAATGGATAACTCTAATGAACAATACAAATCACTTTATCCAGTAATGATTATGTACAGGCATAAAAAAGACCTTGTTTAAACAATGTCTCTGTTATACTGTATGTTTAAAAATGTGTGTAATTGTGGCTATGTAGATTTAGAAGAGATAAGACATTTTGTTTACTATCAACCATTATTATTCTGTGTAATTTCTTGCTACTTCCATTAAAACATGTTTTTGAAAAATAATAATCTTATACAAAGTAATTGTGCAGGGATTTCTGAGACTTTTTCCAAAATTACAGATAAAACTATGAAGCAGATTGCATCACACTTCCTATTAAATAAAGTGAACATATTGCTGTCCCAAAGCTATATGCTATTAAGCAGGCTATTCCCCAGCTAAGCTATTCCACAGAGCTCTCAATTCCTGCAGCTCAACCACATTAGTGATCTGATTGTGTATTGATGCAGTAATTTGACCTAATGGTTAGAGATTTCAACCCGAGGACCATCATTCATTCCCTCGTGTTGGTAAGTATCTACCCTGCTGAAGTGTGTCTGTGTAAGAAAACCTTTCAGACCCAGGAACAGTACCTGAGCCTGCCTTAAGGAAAAGGGGGCAAGTAAGAAAAAAAGGAATCAATGTATTATTATAGTTTGATCACTTTCATGTTAAGACTGTTTTGAGTTAAACAGCATCAAGCATCTGTTTCCTCTGCTGTGACTAACTCTTCTTGTTCTGTGATTCTGTGGCCGTCCAGACGGTAGAGTTTGACGATGGTGCAGGTGCTGTCCTGAGGATCCAACCACTAAGAGCACCCCGAGATGAGAACATCTACGAGTGTGTGGCACGCAACAGTGAAGGAGAGGTGTCCGTCACCGCAAAGCTGGCTATTATCAGAGGTGAGACCCACAAACCCCTGCCAAACACAAACTCACACACTGCTTTCATCCTTTTTCCACTTGAGTAGTGCTTTCTTTCCACGTGCACACACCTCTTTTCAACCGTCATCCCTGCTTCCCTGGGTTGTCAGTTGTAGATGTGACAATATAGACGTGCCACACCCTGCCTCCACAGCAGGCTGCAGTTGACTGTTCTTTTTATAGTCCCGGTTGAGTGCAACCAAGCTTGATCTGGCCACAGAGACAGCCAGCTAGCATTTAGCTAAAGGGTACTTTAGCATTCCAGCTAGCTTATCACTGCGCTTCCCCGCTAGAGGGAGGGTGTTAATCGAATGTACACTGACTCCTCAGAAGGAAACTTATCTAATGTAGTGCTCCAACATGCTGCAAACTAAGGTTGTAGCATGTGGCTGCAAGCCTGGGAGCTGAGCGCTGGCCATCGGCCCAGCAGCACAGCAGGAAAAGATGGAGAAATAGAGGGATGGCAGCTTGGGATGTTACTACAAGAAGAAAAACCAGGGGATTAGGCCTCCGTTTGGCAGACAAGCCATTTCTGCCGGTGGAAATTGAGGAAGAGAAAGGAAGAGGGGGGACAAGGTCGAGGAGAGGTGAGAAGGAGTATCGAGGAGGTTGAGGAAGTGGGGTTTAAGCTGAGTAACACAACAGGATTGCATGAAAGAATCGAGATGAAATAGGGTGTTGTAGGAGCGGAGCAGGAAAGCAGGAGATGGATGAGGATTGTGGACTTGGCAGGGCTGTGTGGTAAGCAGAAGGCTGGTAGCCCAGGGAATAGACTCCTGTCCATCTGTTACCCAGCCCATCATCTCTGCACACACAGCCCCAATCTAAAGCACATTACCACATAAAACACACCTCGAGGGCGAGCCTCACAGTGTGTGTGGCCTTATGTGCCTGTTCCTGTTTGTGCAAACTTTTCTCTTACTGAGTTCTGTGTTCCATGACGCTTCTGTCCCCTGTGTGGAAAGAGAATCAGCTGTCTTTGATTCCTCCTAATCCACAGGATAAAAACACACAGAAGGGTTTCAGACATACATTTTATGCTGGTTAATATGATATAAACTGATAGGATGATACAAAAAGGCCGCCTATAGATTTTGTCATATCATGTTTCTTTAATATCTCTAGGTGTATAAGGTCATTGGGGTCAATATTTCATGATTTTTGAACCCTGTAAAAAATACTTTAATATAATCAATTTTTAAATATATGTTTTTTTGCATTTTAATGTGCTTCCAACATTTTGGCTAAAAAATAAACTGCTAATGTTCTGTTCATTTTATACATAATTAATATCTAAATTGTTTATGCAAAACATTACTGTATGAAAATATAACGAGACAGGGATATGAAATCATGTCAATCATAGATTTGTATTTCTAAGGTCTTTGTATGTTTCCTCAGTGTTGTTGCCATAGAGACAAAATAATGTCCTTGATAATTTAATGATATGTTGAGGCCATGGCTTAATTTGTTCAGTTCTGTTTCAAAGAAACCATGTGGTTTTTCTGCTTTTGTGTCAACTTGTTATGACAAGTATTTCTTACTTACATTTGCCTGGTTGCCATCAGCAATGGTTTGAGGAAATTGGCAACCAAGTTGCAATCATTACGTTACATTTTTTTCACAAATAAAAAAAGGCTGAGCAAACAGAAAAATGTGTAACTGTAATAAATACATTTGTGATATTTGCTGCAGTACTGACTTTTCAGTTGAAGTTTTACGGTTAGAATCAGACGATGCTGAACTTTATTTATGAAGTGTATTCCTGCACACAAGCAATTCACTGTGGGGTGATAAGTTGGACTCAAAATCCCAAATATAAGAAAACCAAAATAAATGTTAAAAAAATGGTTACTTGTATTAAGTTTTCATACTATTGCATTGTTTCTTAATTACTCAAAATGTAATCAAAATGGCAACCTTGTATCTTAGCAACCTGCCATGTCCACAGCCCAGCAAAAACTTTGAAAATCTGTGTCAAGTGATTTAAAAATACAAAACCTATAACCTTTTTCATTGAACCTGGAAGAATAAAATGCACCAAGAGGCTCAAGAGTCAGTAGTTGACTTCTTTAATTGTGCTTATTTTTATTTTGTGCCTCTGACTTTTTATCAGCAAAGTAAAATAACTTCCAATGAAGCTGCGAGTCTTTTCTGCTGATGATTTTTATGCCCGTTCATTACTTGGAATTGCTCCAAATGTCATTCATGGACTTTTCTTTGTCCTGACTACTCAAAGGGCAGGTCACACTTACCCATTCACACAACATTCACACACTGATTGCAGAGGCTGCTAAGTTAAGTGTCCGTCAGTATAACTGATGACATCAGTGCCCCTGACACAGCAGCAGGAGAAATTTGGGGTTAGTGTCGCAGGGGATCAAACCCCCAGCCTTCCGGTTGAGCGCTTCCGGTTGAGCACTTATAAGAAATCAACATCTCCCACAAATCTTTTCCTGTAAAAAACCCCCAGCTCAGTTCTTCTGACTGTTTGACTTTTGCTCCATAACACCCCAGCTTAGTGGTATTCTGTATGATAGCATGTTATCCAGGAATGCTGTTAAGTGCACAAAAGTCTGTGATCGGGTCAGTCTCTTTTCTAAACACTGTTCATTGGAGAAAGGTCCAACCAGCACTAAAGTAGAAAAGAGGCTTTCGATTACTGCCCCCCCCCCCCCACACACACCAAAAAAACCTTCTCCATCCACTGAAGTGTTTCATCGCATCATTTTGTGCAATGGCTGACCGACACTAATAGCAGCGTGGTACACTGTAAGGGGCCTGTGGCTGACCACAGGAAATAGGCTGCTGCTTGTGTAGGCTGCCTAATGGATGGAGATGTGGTAGGTTATGGTCGGGGAGATCATTCTTTTTGTGCCTTCAAAATCACCCTCTCCCATCTCATTACCCCCCCCCCCCCCCCCCCACACACACACACACACACACACACACACACTATATCTTTCTGTCTCTGGCTCACAGCGATGTCCGTTTCTAATTTCTCCTCTCTTGTTTTATTCATTCTTTCATTTTCTATGCCATCTATTCTGCCTGACCCTCACTGTCTATCCCCAGTCTCTCTCTCCTCTCCTCCTTTTGTATTTTTACTGGCTCTCTGCTGCTGCTCCAACCCCTCATCCTCATCCTCACCCTCACGCCTTTAGAACCAACCCCATCCCCTTTCCACCCGAACTGCTTTTTATGGACACTGCAGTTGTGTTCTGCTTAAAGGGGATGTGAATATCTGCAGTTCTTCATGTTTGAAAACCTCTGGTGGGTGAGGGATTCTCATAACTGCAGCTGTATAGATATACAGTATTTATGTGTGAGTGTGTGAGTGTGTGTGTGTGTGTGTGTGTGTGTGTGTGTGTGTGTGTGTGTGTGCTTGTGTGTTAGCTTGCATGCACAACCTTAATGATTATCTTTGTCTATGTGTGCATGCACATGGATTTCTTTGTTTACGTGCGTGTGCATGTCTGTGCGGCTGGTTTATGCAGAGTAATCCTGATTATACCCACCTCCCAGTGTCCCATTTTAGGAGAAAAGGGAGGCGAGGGATGGAGGAGGGAAGAGGGGGAGAAGGCAAGGGGGAGGAGAGATGTTCTGCCACCACGGCAAACACCCTTCAAATGAACAACAGAGTCAGATCAGTGATTCCCCCCGGGCGTCTGCTGCATTGGCAGGCCGGCGGCTCAAGCAGCGTTTCGGTCTGGAAACAACTGAGAGTATCAACTCAGCCTGCAAGAGGATTACACTCCTGGAGTGGAGAACAGGCTCTTTCATCATATACCCCCTCATCTTCACTGTTTTTACTCCCTCCTTCCTTTTATTCCTGTTTTCCTGCAGTCTGTTCTTCATGCGTGTTTGTGTTTAATAGATTTTTGTGAGTAGGATCATCACGCTTTTTGTGTCTGCTGGAGAGCCAGAGAGGGGCTCGAGACGATGGGGACACACGTGGGATTTTGACGGGATTGATCTACGATGCAAAGTCTGATTGTGAATTGTATTGTGATGTATTATCATAAAGGGCCATTAGCATTTAAAGTGCTCCCCCTCCAGCCCTCCTGCAGTCTATAGGAGTCAAAGCATTACAGCCTCTGAAGAGCACCGACAGATTAATCCTGAATCAGGCTCCCTGAGATCGCTTTTTATTCAGGCCTCTTTCATGCACATGGCCCATTCCCCACTGAAATGAACTGAAAGATGAATAGACAACCTGTTTCTTAACCAGGACGAATGATAATTTTCTGTGTTGGGGCGTGTGTGCGTCTGTGTTTGGGTGATGGAGAGAGAAATACAAAGGCAGCCAGGAAAAGGATAAAACCTGGATTCATGTTTGTTTGTTTGCATCAAATGCACTTTATGTTTTACTTTGAGAGTGTGTGTGTTTGTGTGTGTATGTCCTTGTATCCGTGTGGGTGTGTGTTTGTGTGCACACGGATGCATGAATTGCATATTTGCCCAGATTCGGTTGGCTCAACCGCCTGGTTTTGGGCAGAGGGCCTGATTGCCCTTCTGCAAACATAACCAGGCCAAATTTACGCTCTCACCCTCTTCATGCACACAATCACACACACTCACAAAAACACAAAGCCCCAGGGAACAGTGCTGGTCGTTCCTTGCCAATGTTCCCCCCAATGTGTTGACACACACAGTGTTTATATACACACGCTTCATTTTTCCATAGGCTGTCTTATCAATTTAAACAGGAGATGAAAAATAAGCGGTACTTTTGGGCAGCAGTGTTTGTGTTTGATAAATGATTCATTTGGTGAAAAGTGTGATCAAGGCCATGCCCGCAGAATCTATTTCAAGCAGCGGCTGACTCATCCAGGAGCCTGGCTGAATACCTGTAGCTCCTTTTCTCCTCTCCAGTGAACTGTACTCCAGTGTCCAGTACCACTGTCTGCTGCTTTATCTGCAGAATATATGCTGCAGTGTGGTATTGTGCTTCTGGTACCTTTCTGTCTATTATAAAAACTGTTACTGGTAAAATCTTAGTCTATCTTCTCTACTTATACGCAGTTAAAACTAAAAGCTCTGAAGGGGTGCCGGTTCAGCTCAGTTAGTAGAGCTGGCACCCCATAGACAGAGCTACAGTCCTCGAAGAATCAGCCGCAGGTTCAGCTGCAGGTTTGACTCCCGATCCGGGCCCTTTCATGCATGTCTGTCCCACTCTCTTTTCCCCACAATTCTCTCTCTTTAGTATGACTATCAGCAAAAGCAGAAAGGCAAAACAAATTATAATAATAAAAACAAAACCTTTATCTGACTTAGAGGGGATTATAATTTAAAAACAGGAGAGCCATTGTGTCAGATAAATCCTGATTATTTAAAGGTGAAAATTAATACAGGTATGTTAAAACCCCACAACGTGGCAACTTAGGCCAATAACTTAAATTTAATTAAGTTATTAAAATGAAATGTAGACTACAAAAATATAAAGCATTTACAAATAGAGGATGGGAAGTTTTAAAAATGTCTGAAACGTAAAAGTTGTATTGAATATTCAATGAGGGGCTGTTTGTTGTTCTGTGCCTCTTTGAGAAAAGCTCACTTGACCTTTTCATACAAAATATAATAAAGCATGAGAAAGATCATTTTATTTCCGTAGGAATAAATCTTCAGGTAGCACACATGATAATATAACATGATCATTTATATGAACTGACACAATGGTAGAGAGCACCTCAGATCACTCGTGTCTACAAAATGTCAAGGGTAAAAAAATAAAATGTAGTACAAGTAGAGCATTGATGCAGGAGTCCAGATGCCTAATATAGTGCTGATTCCAGTCCTAAAATTGTGAGAATCTTTTGCATCATACTCTTCGCATTTGACATATTTTGTCTCTTAAAGGAGCAATATGTAACTCTTATACGTATAGCATTTAAAATGGGTGCTGCAGTCCAAATTCAAAACATTGAAGAGAGCTGTCTCTCCCCGCCCCCCTCCTACCTACAGTCGATGTGCCAAGTCTCCGACAATGAAGCTTCAGTGTTTAGCCAGCTGTGCATCGGTCTTGAAACCTTTTTGCGTTCTAACCTCTCCATTTTTCTAAAGCATCTCCAATATTAGCCTAGTTTTACCACGTTTCTGGTGGTGGAAGTTATTAGAACAATGCAGAGGGTTTTAAGTTCGGGTAGAATAGGTTATATCTGAACCAGTTCACTTGCCCGCTTCCATCTCTGCAACACCTGTTGGTTAGCCGTTTGCCTAGCAAACTAAGGGGTGGCCAAAATGGTCATGTGGGGACGCCTTAAAATCGCCCAGCTTCTCTGGTCAAAGCAAAAAAAAAAAGACTATTCAGCACTGGAATTGAAACTTAAAAGGAGGACATACTGGCTTTTAATTTGTATGGTAGACTATTTTAGTTTTCAAGAAAAATGCCTACAAAAGCCCACTGCGTCTTTACGTAATAGAGGACTGCTGAAGAAGGTCTGTTTAATGCTGCTACAGCAAACTTAAAAACAGCAATTTTGTTGTATTAGAATATATTTGTATTACATGTTTTTCCTATTCAGCAGTATCTAAAAATATATCCATCCATCTATCCTTGTTTCTTATATCTCTTTCCAGTGATTCAGTCTTAGGTCCACCTACACCTTTTATTTTCAGC
Source organism: Tautogolabrus adspersus (assembly GCA_020745685.1). NCBI lineage: Eukaryota > Metazoa > Chordata > Actinopteri > Labriformes > Labridae > Tautogolabrus > Tautogolabrus adspersus. The sequence continues at coordinate 14,432,959 of CM036544.1, forward strand.
ATTGATAAAGACCTGACTGGAATACAGATCCAGACCCCCCAACAGACATGAACATACACAAACACACACACACACACATTGCTGCACAAGCCCCCAGTCCGCTGCAGTGGCGTGTTCTAATTAACAGCCAGGGAGTCCATGTAGTGGTAGCCAGCAGGCTGATAAAAAGCACCATCTGAACCCTCTCAAGAGAGGGGTGGGGTTGGGGAGGGCAGGGGGGAGCAGATGTAGGCCCAGCATATTCCTCTCCTCTGGGGAGCTGGCCTCCTGACCTCCCTTTCGATCTCCCCCCCTCTTCTTTCTTTCTCTTCATCCGTGTTTCGTCAATGGCCGTACCAGTGGCCTCCATTCAGGGGGATCATTAGCATCGATCGCTCGGGACAGGAGTAGTAATGTGGGTAGATCTGGGAGGGGGTTCAGTGTACTGTCCTCCATCAACTTAGGCCTTCTTGGCTTAAAGAAAGAAAGTCAGTATGTAGCATGATCCCCATCTGAGCCAATGGTACCAATACTAATCCCAGTATCAGAAATGCCTCAAATACTACCTAAAATGCAGTCAGGGGTATTGTTAGTTCACCAGTCTGATCTGACACTGTTATTTATTAGCCTTGAATAAAATCAACACGTTTTACAAGAAAGGTAAATCCAATGAGGCCCATCTTAAATAGTAGCCTAGCAAGTGGATGGAACAATGCCACAATGGATGTAATATTGGAGGGACTGCTAACCTATCTAGCTAACATTAGCTCAGCTTATTTGTAGACGCTCTGCTTGTGTTAATGTCAGCATTTCTCTATCTTTGGTTGTTCATGAAGTTTTAAACACACCCCAATCATTGGCAGAGTTCTCCTTCCGCGACAAAAACAAATGAAAAGCATTGAAAACACTGAATAAAGCAGTTTCACATTAAAAATCTGTGTCTCTCCATCCCCTCTTTAGCAGACAAAAATGGGAGAGATGTGTTAAATGAATCTAACGCTCTCCAACTGAGAAATGTTATTTAAGCCTAGATTGATTTATCTATTTATTTCTCAAGTCTCTGAGCATTTTGTGAGCCAGGCAATACAAAAATGTCAATAATCATATCTCATTGATGGAGCGATTTTGATATACTGTACTGATGTTAATTTTTTTTATGTCCCACATCAGTACTGGATAGAGGTGGTTAAAAAAATCGATTCAAGTAAAAATCGAGATTCTTCTCTTCTAAGGTTTAAAATCGATTCATAATTTCCAAAAATCGATTTTATTTTTCAAAAAATAAAAAAATAATATATATATTTATTTATTTTTTGGGGGGGGCTAATCATTCACTCCCTGCTCTTTAAATCAGTAGAATGCCACATAGAGCAACAAGAAATTCAGCCAGTCTCACAGATGACTTGAGTATGTACTAATTCAAAAGAATCCCCAAGAATCGAAATCGAATCGAATCGTGAGACACCCAAAGATTCCCAGCCCTAGAACTGGATAATTTGCAGATTCATGTATTGGAATTGGTATCGGTCAGGAAAAAACTGGCATCACCGGCTCTAACCATATTGCATTCCGTCTAATCGCCAGGCTCTCCTTGAAGCTTTGATCCACTCTCTTGCCTTTTGCGACATTTCTCCTCTCCTTCCTCGTCTCCACTCTGCCATCAGCAGCAGCTTGACATTCCTATCTGACGGTTTGTCTCTCCAAAGCTGATGACTGTGGAAAGAGAGAAGAAAAGAGGGCGATAGATCCTATCTCTACTCAGCCTCTCATCCCCACAGCGGAGTGTGTGGAAGCAGATGGTACGGTTCTGTCATGTGGTTAGGTAGCAGGGGGCCCGGAGGAGGAGGAGGAGGAGAAGAGGAATGAAGGAAAAACACACGGACATGTTGACGTGGCTGTGGTCTGCGTCCTGGACCGTGTTTGTCTCCAGATTTATCAGAGATGTTGTGCTTGAGCCATGGCAAACTTTTAGGATATTTTGTTGTGCTTGACAATCAAGAGGCTGCGGCGAGTTTGATTTATTAGCCGAGCAAATTACCATTTTGGTAATTGCTTTGCTGCTGTAGGAAGGTGGAATATATAATTATAGTCCCAGGTATGGGGGTGGTGTGTGTGTGTTTGAGAGAAAGAGAGAGAGAGAGAGAGAGAGAGAGAGAGAGAGAGAGAGAGAGAGAGAGAGAGAGAGAGAGAGAGAGAGTGGGTAAAGGGTAAGGCGAGGAGGAAGCAGGAAGGCTGATGGATGCTTGATTACGTGTCTCGCCATCTGGACTGTTGTCACCAAGATGCTTAATCCCATTCAGCAGAGAAAGTGAGTGTTAATGTGCTTGTGTGTGTGTGTGTGTGTGTGTGTGTGTGTGTGTGTGTGTGTGTGTGTGTGTGTGTGTGTGTGTGTGTGTGTGTGTGTGTGTGTGTCTGTGTACGTAACATCCATGCACACACCTTCACTTTCCAGGATATGTGTGGATGTTTCTCTGTACATTATTCTACACTTTGCATAAATCTATGAAGATGCTAATCAGAACATGACCACAGAAACAAATATATACACAAACTTCTCCTATGACCCCCTCCATTCCCCCCGCCCCCCCCGCCGTAATCAGACATATCCAGGCGCATGCAGACACATCCCAGATCGGCCTCTCTAATCGTGGGTACATTTTTACAATTACTGCTAACAAGTCCTTATTACCCCCAGTGCCCTGCCCCTCCTCTTGATCCCAGCTTCTAATTGCTGCTGCTGTTTCTGAGCAGCTCTCTGCATAGTTATTAGACAAGAATCATTACAGGCACACAACACCACGGAAAAACTCACAGTTCACCGCCACTGCCACCAAACACCTGTGTTTCTAGGTGAGGAAAGTACTGTGTGTGGTGTGTGTGTGTGTGTGTGGCTGTGTTTGTGTGTCACCACTTAAGTCCCTCCTGCTGACTGGGCGGTGTGTTTATCCTCCTGTAGAAACGGCCTGTCACACACACATTAAAACCTAGCTGCGTTTCTGCCAGCCTACAAGATCACCTAATGACTAGCTAGCTGTAGGAAGGAAAACGCAGCTTCGATGAGGAGGGATATTGTGGCCTGGCTGTCCTCGCCAGCAGCAGCTCTACTTTCAAAGGCCTGCAGATGTTAAGGGGTGGGGGTGGCGGTGAGGGGGGGGGTGGCAGTGACAGTGGCTCTCACATCACTTTGTCAGTGAGCAAACATTCAATGTGTGGCAGGGTTGACTCCATCTCTGTTCTGGCAGATAAACCAGCCATTTGTGTTTAGAAACGCTCAACTGTCATCAAAATACAGAGTACGCACATTTGTTCAAAATGGTCCCAGTGACTTTGCTCCAAAATTAAGAATGAGCACCCCCGTCACTCTCTAAACTGCACTGACACTAACCTCAACAATAGCCCTTTTTACACATGAACACCTGGCATTTTATAGAAAATGTCAGGACACTCAGACCCTGATATTCCAGAACTTGCCTGATGGGGGGGGGGGGACTTTGAGTTAAATATGTCAAAGTGATCAGATGATAACTTGCCATCTGGAACCATTATCTGGTCAAATAATAAATGTGTCCTTTGCTTTGGTTAATGACCAGCACATTATGCTTAAATCAGTAGGAGTGTTTCATGATTCTGGACTTCTACTGCCCCCTTTCCACAACCAAAGCTATTTAATGTTTATTCTTTTTCTGCCCCCCCTCCAATCCAACCCACTGTAAATAAGCCTCTTAGCTTCGGCTTTGTTTTTGTGTTTACTGCTTACATGTATGTTAGCATGCTAACACACTAAGACACTATGATGAAAAATGAACTGTCACCCTTCCAGAAATGTGTATCTTAGCATGTTTGTTGTTAGCACATTACGTAGATGTATTCCAATCCACTTTATTTATATGCTACATTTACCAAAATGCTGTACGGTGAATTAAATTAGTTGAAAGAGAAACACATAAGAACACACTTTAAAAAATTGCCATGTGTTGAAGTTAGCATTGAGCTTGAAGTACTCCATCTCTTAAATACCCCAGAGCTACTACCAATGTCCTTACAATTTATCCTTCACAATTTAGTCATAGTTTGCCCAATTTATGACGTCTTGAGAAGAACGTTTTTAACACTGCTTGCATCTGTTTATTTTTACATTTTCCTTTCTTTCTCTGCATCCCTCCAGAGGACCTGTTGCCATTTGGCTTTCCCAGTATAGACATGGGTCCCCAGCTGAAGGTGGTTGAGCGAACAAGGACGGCCACCATGCTGTGTGCTGCCAGCGGCATCCCGGACCCAGAGATCTCCTGGTTCAAAGACTTCTTGCCTGTGGACCCCGGCTCCAGCCAGGGTCGCATCAAACAGCTCCGATCAGGTGGGACAGATGAGCATTTACTGTCAGATAATTTCATTTGGAAATAAGTAAACAAACAGTGCATCTAGAGCTTAGCATTGCTATCAGGTAAAATCCCTGTTGCTCTAAATTTGGTGATTATCATGTTTTAATTAGGATTGAGGGATTACATGCTCCTCTCTGAGTTTATCTGCATCCTTTGGGGGTGTAAAACCTTTTTAAAGCCAATTTTTATAAAAGGATAATTGTGCCGTCCTTAAGCCATTAAAATGCTGTTTTTTTTTATTAACATTAGGGAGAGAAGATTAGAGAACGATGACACTTAAAAGGGAGAAATCTCTTACCATTGTGGATCATAAACGTCAAACAACAGCAGCATTAAAATGAAAAGTCTCATACACAAGTGGGTTGAAAAAGTTAACAAACAACTATAAAGTCAAAGTACTTTGAAATAATAATAATCAATCCACCTCAGAAAGAACCATAGTTCTCTTTGCTCAGATTTCAAAATCAATGCATAGTGATAGGAGTTTCTCCACATTAGGTTTTGAACTGATGCTTCTCTTATCTTTTGAGCCTCCCAGACTGAGAGAGAGTGTGAAATGAACTCTGTATGTAAAATCACTTTGCCAGGGACAGTAATAGGGAAAATAAGGATTTTTTTTTTTTTGCGTTTCAGAGTGAAAAAGTGTGTTTGTGCTGACGGATTGAGGAATGGAAACAGAAGAAAACATCTTGTGTTTAAGACAGTTTGCTCAGCTTTGTTTATGCCCTCCTGTATGGATGATACAGTGTCTCCTGGAGATGGCAGATGCGTATTTTCTCAGCCATTCCCTCTCAGCCGTCCTCAGGGGGAATGAAAGTGATGGTGAAGCGAAACCATTTTGTTGTCGCTTCATCCATATTCTCGGTGCTGCTGCGTCCTGCCAGTTCCCATATCTCCCTGCTGTCGGCCAATAGCCTTCACCGATCACTAGTGCCCTATATCAGCCTTGTGCAAGAGTCTGTGTGTGCACAGTTAAACATGATTTAACAGATTGAAGGGTCTAAAAGTTTCTCATTTTTACTGTTTCAGTGCCTGGCGAGCCTTATGCCCTGCACAAAACATGCATTTTAAATATCCGATTTAGCCAACATGATATTCTAACAAAGTCATGAAAAGTGGACTTGTTAGTTTTACCGTCTATATGAAAAGATGGAAGACATGATGGCTCTAAAAATGAGTGAAGCCGAAACATGTACGGCTCCCTCTTCTTACTGGCTGCAGTATAGGTCATAAGCTCCACCTCCTCCATGTCAACTAACAGGACATCGGTCTACTATTAAACCAAAATACATGTCAAATGAATTTTCCTCAAACATTGTTACAGTCTTTAAAGTTATTTGTTATCATTCCGAAAGTTAATTTGTATACATCAAGGTTTTACCTAGCTAGTCTAAGGTCTCAAATATAAATCAATGGCTACATAGCACAACATATAATGTACATCTACATGTCCTCAGCGAAAAATCAACTGTAGATGACATTAAAAGAAAGGTTCAGCATTGTCTCTATTGCAAGGTAAAGCTGTTAGTCTTAGTTCTACAGTGCAGTATGAAAAGGACAAAACTAGATTAATATGTATAAAAATGTATGTTAGTATTTTGAGGATTTGTATGATGCTAACCTACCAAAAGCAACAGGGAAGAAAACTACAAGAAAAAAGGCTTTGAGGATGAGGACTTTGTTTGGCGTACATTATGCTATTACGGATAACGAGATTGGCACCGGCTCCTGGAATTTGATCAAATCCAATAAAGAAGAGCGCAGAGACCTTAACATTAATCCAAAACGGAAACAGTTCTATCCGGAATCATCTACAGTGGGTCAATACCATACACAGGCTGATGCAGGCCTGAACAGAGTGTTTCCAAATGTAACCTGTGGTACAAAAAAAGCTAATTATGTGCACTGTAATCTTGGAATTAACATGATGTTATTCTTTCTGTATGTGCTAATGTTTGCTGCCTTCATGAGCTCCATCAAGTACACTTTTAAATGGCTGGAGAATCGCTCTTAAGTGCCATTCACAAAGATTCAACATATTAAGAAGTCTAAAACTTGTGAGGCCTGCTGTGCCTTAAGGTTGCTATGACATGCTGCTGTGATTGGCCAATAACGGTATTGGGGCGGGTTTAACAGATAAGTAAGGGAGTTGTTGCCCACTCTCTTCCAGTTTAAGCTTCTACACCCATTCCTGTTATATTTTCCAGTAACATACTGATGTGTTAATACCTACACTGTGTGGTACAGAGTATGTGAAGTGTAATTGCCTCTGTGTAATACTCTGCAGTTGGTGTGGGTTAGAGTTTGTGTGGGAAAAGTCGTGCTGCTGCTTGGAGGCGTGTGAGACAATAAATTCACAGAGAAGACCCAAAACTTAAGCTCTGCTGTTAGGAACATAAGGTACATGCCAGAGGGAACGGTGTACTGACTGTTTTATAAACTACTAATTGTGATAAACACTGTGCAAACATTTTTTATTCTCGGCTCATAATTTATGAGAAAGCTTGGGTGGCCTTGGAGCTACAAAACAAAGAAGCTCCTTCAAAAACTTCTGTGCGATCTAATTTTTCTTGTACTCCTTTCTATAGTTATTTTCATTCCTATACAGCACTGTGAATACTTATTTTTAAATTTGTAAATAATTCAACAATCCATCACAATGAGTTTCACTTGGTGCGTTTTGAGGCTCATTTTGCCCTCTATAGGGTGTCACACAGAGACATGACACTGATTCACCGGTACACAATGTTAGGCCACATTTCACATCAATGAAACAGTAGCAAGACAAATGGGCTGAGTGCGATTCACCGCAGGCTTTAATAGGATTTCAAATCACCAAAAGCATCACAAAGCCAAACAACAAAATGCACTGTATAATGAACCAAACATTGCGGTGAAATGACTTGGAGGAAATCAATTACACCTAAGCTAAGGCACAAAATAGCAGCGAGATGTGTTATGGATGAAACACTCCTTTAAAATCTGTTTAATGAGGGCACCTTCCAAGCAGCGCCTCTGATTTAGTGGACGGCTGCCAGCTCTCATTGGAGCGCAGCCAGGGATCTGTTTTGGGCTGCAAACATTGTTTTCTCTCGGCCTTTCCTTTTCTTTCTCTGCTGGAAATATTTTTACAGCCCATGTGGGTCAAGATGAAAAATTATATTGAGAATAGCTGGGCTGAAATCCCACTAAAGACAACTTTTAGCCACTTTAAAACCCATAAGTATCCATCATTGGTGGTGTCCGCCTTCTGCAGGTAACTGTCCAAAAGGTGACAGTCTTGAACGCCAGCTTCCTGTGGGTACAAACATATGGTGCGGTATAGAGATGAACTTCCAAACATTTTTATGTCTCGACTGAGGGATCCATCTATTTTTCCATGCCATCTGCTGCACTGGTTTAGACGTGCGTGAGGAGAGCTGTGACAAGTGATCTGTCTATCTTTGACATTTGGGATGAGATCTGGAGAGTTTACCTAAGCACTTAGCAGCCCTCGTAGACCCTTGCTGTAACAGATGGCGAGCAATATGGACCCTTAGGTGGACTGCTGGGTAATGGATGGACCTATCCTGGCTGGGATCTGATCAAAGGTCGTGGTTATGGTAACGGTCACTATTTAGTATGTCACTTTTATATCAAGCAAAAAGGGGAAATGTTTCTAAAACTGAAAGATTATTTAAATCAGCTTTGCAGTAAACAAGCATATCTTAAAGAGGACATATTATACCCCTTTTTCACCTTTTCAAACAGTCCCCTGTGGTCTAAATGAAACATCTGTGCTGTGCTTTGGTCAAAATATAACATGAATCAAGCACCAGAGGAGGTTTGTGACCCTGTATAAACCAGCTCTCTCAGAACGCTCCGTTTTGGTGTGTGTGTCTCTTTAAATGCAATGAGCTCTCCCTGAGTTTTCCCGGTAGACATCACTCCTCTGTAGTGAGAATAAATATGGCAGACCTGCGCAAAAGTTTTGCTCTAGGCTGGAGGTGAAGTCCATGGGTGGAGAAACCAGGGGAGGGGAGGGTATTTTTTTAATACAATCCAACTTGTGATGTCACAAGTTGAGAAAATTTGAAACAGAGCAATTTTCTCTGTGTTGTAAGATTTATGCAGACCACAAACAAAAGACTGGAAGGATTTATTTCAAATTGTGTGGGTCAGTAGAGAATCAGGTTACCCAAATAAATGTTCAAAAACACTGTAAAAGTGGATTTTTCATAATATGTCCCCTTTAATTAAAAAAACATAAACGGTAGACCTGAACAGGAATCTCCTAAATGATTTGCCACTTTTTAAAGACTGGTCCTTTGATCACGACTGACTCAAAATATTTCGTGTTCAGCACTGAATACCTCTGCAGAGATTTTATTTTTGGTGCAGCCTGTTCATCTGTTTGTTAGTCAGCGGGATCTCTTCAAAACAGATTTAAGTGAAATTTGGATGGGAAATTAGGACACTGGCCAAAAAAAACAAGTCATTTATTATTGGTGGACATCCAGAATTTTTTAAAAGGAAATCCTTTCACAGATAATATGTCAGATGAGAACTGACAGAAAATATGCAATTAAAAGATGTTTTTTTTTTACTGTTGTGTGTCATAGTCAAACACTCATACAAAGTGCTTATCGAGCTCTGATGTCCTTTTTGGGCGAATGTAGAAAAAATAAAAACCAACTAAGGGCTTTAACTAATGATTATTTGTGTTATTAATTAATCTGCTTCATTATTATTATTTTTTTTACAATTAATCCAGTTTAGGATTAAACTGTTCCATAGCTTTAATAGGTTCCATTTACCCTTTTATGAGACTAAGATAACAGCAGGTGTATTTTCTTCCGTGATTTGCAAAAAAAAGTTTAATTGAGTGATACGTTTAGAACAAATTGTTGTAGATTTCAGTTTTCTGATAGATCGACTATGGACTGATTAAGTCTAAATAAGTTAAAAGTAGTGTAAACTCAAAAGTTACTCTTTATAATTACAGTATAATGTCTTGTCGTTAATGTGTTTATGCTGATATTCAAACTGGACATGAAAGAGACTGACAGAAATATTAATGCCACTTTATGACCTACAAACACAAAGAGAACATCACTGGCAAAAATTCAAAACCTGCTATATAACAGTTTTGATTGCTTGTAAAAACTGCCTCAGGGTATATGTAAAAAACAGTGAGGTAAAGCCAATGTAGAAACAGCCTTTGTTTACATTTTCCACAGTAAAGATTCACATTGAGTGATACTTTCGACTGGTAAATAGGGTGGGATTTTACCAGTCGAAAGTATCACACACTGTGAAAGACAAGAAGGGACTTTTTTTAAATCAGAAAACGTTAATTAAATGTGCACAGGACAAGATCAGCAAAGAGATAAAAGGTACTGCTTTGTCCACAAGGGGCGCGTCAAAATCAACACAAACTAAAAGTTTAAAGGAGCTTTAAGTCAATATGTTGCAGTATAAATAACTCCAGTCTGTCTGTTAGTAACGTCCGGTACCCCACAGTTAAAACGCCCTGGAAGAGATAGAGTCCAGGTGATCTGTTTGACCTACATGTTCTGGCAGAGCGATCAGGTTAGCAGTATCTGTTGTTACCCGATCGGCAGAGTCTCTGCCCAGAAGACATAATACACCCTCTGCAATTTCACAGCAGCTCAATTTACTGAAGTCACATCTCATTCTGGGTCTGTCAGCAGCTACCACACTCACTAACAAACTGCTCTCCGTCTCTTTCTTTTTCTCTGTTATCTCTCACTCTCACTTTTTACGGCTTTCTGTCCTGCTTCTCCTCACCGACTGTCATTACGCTTGTTGCCAGATATCCGTCTATTCCGTCTGTTAAGGCATACATGCTGATATGTGTATATATTTACTGAACACCTTATAGCAAGAGCTTGTTTTGCATAAAAGAAGATTTCATTTGCGGATTTTCAAATTTGTGTTGATGGTTAGCCATATGAGCTGCTTCCAGCTGTCAGATGAGTTCTTGTTTGCAGAGCTCCACCTGTCCGGCTCCATCTCTTCTCCACTCTGTCTTTCTCCTCTCGCTTCTTTCTCCTTCTTGAGAGGGGAGCCGGGCTTGTAGAGCAGATAATTTATTCCTGTTTATCTCCCAACTCGGCCCTGTACCACGGGGAAATGTGAGATAGAGAAATAGAGAGAAAGAGGAGGGCACGTGCAGTTTTTTCTTTCATGTAATGTAGTAGTCAGAAGCAAATGGATGACAGCTCCAGCTAGCAGGGCTTCATCTAACCAAACACGCTCACACACACGCTCACACACTTGTGCCCTTGCTCGCATAACAAGTTAAACTTTTCCCTCTGAGCTTCAAAAACAAGTAGTTTAAACTTCAGCATGTACCGATCAGCTAATGTGGAGACTCACACGCACACATGCACACACACACACACACACGCACACGCACACACACACACACACACACACACACACACACACACACACACACACACACACACACACACACACACACACACACACACACTGTCTCTGTGGAGCCTTTTAGTGCTTAACTGGTCGGCTTTTTAAGATTTAATCAGTGAAAGCTTTTCTCTCCATTAGGATAACACACCATGTGTACCGTCTGTGTCTGCTGTGGTGGAAAAAAACTGTCAGTATATGAACTCAAGTATTAGATTTATTTGTGAGCATAGCGCTGCAACTGGTGATCATTTTCCTTCTCAATCATCTCCATAATAATGTGTTGATAAATACATTTTACTGCTTGGTCTGTAAAAATGTCTAAAGGAAAATTTCTTTCCAGAAAACACCCTTCTGTTTATGAATAAGGGACCAATGATGGCATTGTTTTCTGTTGATCAACTTATTGATTAATCAGATCATCTTTGTGTAGCTTTTTCAATGCTTTGCTTCTCCACACAATCATGCACAACACGTCAGAGGGCAATATTTAACTCTTTTATCCATAATTTCTTCCGCCCTTTTCTAAATTGTATTATCTATATATGTATATCACATACACATCATATGATTATCTTGTAAAAATATGAACTGTAAAACAACTACCTAATGATATGCAGTTGTTGACCTTGGAAACAATTAGTTTTTGTTAGAGAAAAAAATCCTCAGAGTCAAGAGCTAAGCTAAGCTTGTTTTAATATTTATGTTTATTTTGTCTTTATTTCTTCTTCTGTTTTCTCAGTGCACACAGAATGTAACGTTGTTTTTGCAATTAAAGCCGGAAAAAAGTCATTGAAGACATCATTTCTTACACTTTAATGGGCTGTCTAGCATTGCACATAGTTTGATGGTTTTTCATTAGAGCTTGAGTGCAGGACTATAACATATAATTAAATCGTTACATTAAATTCATCGTCAAACAGACTATGCTGATTAAGCCTATCACCTCCAGCTAAATCTGTTTTTCTCCTCAGTATTTAAATCTGGTGTCTGTAACATCCCCGCTCTACCTTATAGATGTTTTTCACATCAGCTAGCAATCAGAATGTAGAAATACTTTATTTTCGGTGACTGTAACAGGCTGAGTGCATGCTTGGCTCATGCGTTCTTCTCCATTTTTTTGTTTTGGTTTTTTTGATTGGTTCTCAAAAGCTGAGGGGCGGAGCACAGAGTAGATTAAAGAATTAAAGAACCAAAACATCCAAGAAAAAAATCTGGTGCTAACAAAAGATTATTCAGTTTGCCTGAGACTTCTCTTTTCATCTCAAAAGTTTAAAACATAACATAAAAATGTGTTTTTGTACTTGCAATATATATGTGCTAAATATCTCTATATTTTAATAGGGGAATAATAATTTAATCAGCATTTTTCCAATAATACCTACGTAATGTCTCCCATTATAAAATCAATTGATGTCGTTTAGGATGTGGCCCTATACTGCTACTTTGTAGTAAAGAGTCTAAACACTCTGCTACACTGTTCAAGTGAAAAATCAACGTCAAAGAACAAACATACATCTCTCTAAATCTGTATATCTCTCTTACATCAATTATAAGCCAGATGCCTTTTCCCAGCCTCCCAATCTGATACACATATTGTCCTGTGTTTGTGCAGTTAATCAATGTGCCTTTTTGTGTGTGTTGTGTGCGATTTGAGTTGTCTTTTTTTCCCTCTGCTCTTGCAGCAGAGTGTAATCCATGGTTTTGTGCTTCCTCCTCAGGCTCCATGTCAAAGTCAGTTTCAGATGAGATGAATGTGACAGAGCAGGCTGCAAGAGCAAAAAAAAAATCACTGCTGGTAATTCAAAAGGCTGTTAGCAAAAACAAAAAAAAAGCAGTGAGAATAGCACTGTGTGAAGCCAAAGAAACAAAAGAATACCTGACAAGGGCTGTGTGTAATTATAGCACATTTAGGGAGACACTGTTTACCATGCTGGGATCAGGGGAAGAGGATAAAAATTGAAGAAGTGAAAGGAACAAGTTGAGAAGTTAAAGAGCATCGTCGGGTTGTTGCCGTGGGGGGAAGTTGTGTAGCTGCTGCCAGTTTGCTGCCAAGATAGTAACAGGCTTTCTTCACCGCAGCAGTGCTGAAGGAGAGGAATCACTTAAAAACTATACAACAGAAGATCCTTTAAATGTCATAGAAGTTTATAAAAAAGTCATTTTGGGACTTGGCTTCAAAACTTTTTGGAATGAATTTTGGATTTTTGAATGTGTTACCATTTCTGTTTGAGGGAAGAGATAGCATTATACAATGTTATTTTACTGGTGCTTTTGAAGAGCACATACTGTTCAGATGATGCTCTGCAAAGATGTACAACAAAACTGACATTATTAGACGTTAAAGAAGATAAGGATAAGGATAAGGATAAGGATAAACTTTATTGAGAGAGGATACGCCTGAGGTCATACTTGACCAGAAACAGACCAGTGGACAAATGCTGCAGGATGAAAAACAGAAGATGCAAAGCAGACAGCATCAGGGACTTTTTTTCTGCAAACTCAACTAAACATCTTTATTCCTCTCTTTCTTTCTCTCTCTGTGTCACTTTGTGTCTCGCAGGAGCGCTGCAGATTGAGAACAGCGAGGAAACCGACCAAGGGAAGTACGAGTGTGTGGCCACCAACTCCCAGGGGGTGCGCTACTCCTCCCCTGCCAATCTCTACGTGCGAGGTAGAACATGATCACATAACACGTGCACATCACGCACACACATGCAGGACAAAACAGGCAGAAAGTCCCTACATTTAAGGTGCTGCTATAAATAATCTCTTTTCCATAGCTGTGTTCTTACTGTGAACAAGTACTACTAACCCATTCATTGTCTGCAGTATTTGTTGACTCTGTTGTTTCTCACAACCACCTTTAACAAGTCCACCTTAAACCTTGGTGCGAGCCCATACTATAGAATCAAATTGAACACAAAGTTGGGGACACACCTCGGTTTAACTGCATGGCAACATCACTGATCTGTCTACTAAAATGGTTTCTGTACAAGAGGCAGATTAAGAGAAAAGTATGCACAAAAAATGCACAAATTTGGTTGAACTTCTGAATAATTGGAAACAATCAGGAATTAATTAAAATGATTAAACATATTGTGAAACCCACTTGATCCCTGTTTAACGGATCTAAGTTTAGACTGTGGGTGCTAATTGGCTGAAAGACCACAACCAATGTTAAGATTTACAAATTCTTCTTTCTATTTGAAGTGCGTTATTAGAAGAGTGTGTATGAGATGTGAGTGCGTGTGCGTGTGTGTGTGTGTGTGTGTGTGTGTGTGCGCGTGTGTGTGTGCGTGTGTGTGTGTGTGTGTGTGTGTGTGCGATGCATACAGTAGGTGCGAGTGGCTTTGCGCTGGCCGTTTTTATTCTCTCTGTGTTTCCCCGTTCTCTCTCTTCCCCCTCACGTCATTGTGTTCTGCATCAACCCCCCTCCATACCTCAGAGCTTCGAGAAGGTTGGTGTGCTCTTTCTTTTCTTTTGTTGCTCCTTTGTTTCAGAAAGATTTTACTTATTGAAACAGAGAGAAACAAAAAAGAAAAAATACAAAAAGACATGTAAAGGACGTCAGAGTAGATTTAAAGGTGAAGTGATATTGTCTGAAAAAATTAAGATTTGATTTTTCTACCATGATGATGATGATGATGATGATGATGGAGAAGTGGTCTGCCTACGCAGCAGAGTGCATTGACTGCATTGTGAGGCCTTGTGTGCAGAACCCTTGGTATTGCCTTCAATCCCCGATCAATGTTTTCTGCATGGTATGATCTTGTTGTCATGGAGACCCAAGAATTGGAAGATTAAAACGAGGCGATGTTTGCATGAAGGAGTGAGAGAGAAAGAGAAAGGAGCACCGCTTGCATGTTTGTTGACTGACGGACTGACACAAGAGCATGGCACAGTGTGATCACACTTATTGATATGCTCAGACTGTGATAATATTGAATGTGCTGTCTTGTCATGTCTTGCAACTGTCCCTCTTTTTTCTGCCTCTGTGTTTTCATGTGTCACAGCTTCCATGACATCACATCTTGTCCAGTTCTGCACTTGTTGATGGAAATCTTGCACTCGCTGTCATGCTTGTACTTGCCCTTCTATGTTGAGCTGTGATGTATTGTGCAGGTTTGTAGGAGAAGCTTCAGTTGTTATTGCCAAATTCTTGACATCAACCCGAGATGGTAAGAGAACAATCACTTTAACAGAAGTGGAAATTAATTAAGTATATTTCCATTTATAGGTATACTCTTATTTTAACACAATTTTTGTTTTTATCTACTCCACTTAATAAACAGTTAATTAGATACAAGTATGATTTTGATGTATTTTAAATAAAATACATTACTAAACAGTTTGAAATAATTAAATAAGCTTCACCAGTGACAGTCTATAAACACATGAATGCATCAATAATAGATAGATGGAACATTTATTCCCACATTTTTTTCTGCACTTATTAACATCAAAGAGTAATTTGCAATTTAGAATTTTTTTTTTTAAATCTAACCAATCCTTTTTAGAGTGAAGTTTCCTCAGGATTTACTGTGAAAGTTTTACTGTTTCTGGTATGAGCAGTACTGTAGCTATTGGCAGCAAATGCTAGCTAGCTTTAGCTCACGTCAGGATGTTTTTTTTTGTCACTGACATTACTCACGGACTCTACAAGTCTTTTTCTACTCTTCCTACTGTTACGCTATATTTTAGCATTTAGCCAGTCAATGTCGTACTAGCTTGAAAATACAATGTAGCTTTATGCTACTGCTGTGCTTTTTTTTCTTTAGCATTTATTATTTAGCTGGTCAATGCCATACTTCATAAAAAACAAAAAACCATGTAGCTTAAAAAAACTCTTGCTACTTTGAGGCTATATTTTAGCAATTAGCGAGTCTATACCACACTGGGTAAACATCAACAAGGTAGCTCTAAAAGTAATGTTGTCTATTTTAAGGTTTAAATTAGCATTTAGCTTCAGCCTGTCAATGCCACACACCCAAAAAATACAAATAGAGCATTAGAAAAATCCTTTAAAATACTGAGACATTTTTACATATTGGTAAAAGTTAAGTAAAGGACTTGAATACTGGCAGAAGATTTATTCTTACACTGAAGCAATAGTGTTCACAGGTAAAGAAAAGCAATGTGCCATTCTAATATTTAATGTTATAGTCAGTGCTATCTATAGGCTGTTGCTATCTTCGCCAAACACTCAGACACGCCTCTGTTGACTGACATTTGAAATGAATCATATCCATTCACATTTTTAGATACTGGGTGGGGGATATTAATGATTCCCTCTCACTACAGTGGTTAATGAAAGCCGTGTCCTTGAGACAGACCGGATGGTGCTGCGTAAATGTCAGCTCAGTGACGCTGCTGCTGAACGGGTACAGAGCAGTGCGGAGATCCAGCGGTAATCCTTCTGGCTGTGCCAAGGTCTCCCCAGTCTGTAGCCTCCAGACTCCCTGCAGAGGACAGGACTAATGATAGCTCTGCTAATAAAGATTGAGGCTCCTGGCTCTCTCAAACTGTATAGAAAATGGAGGGGAGTCATACAGGCCTGCTAGATTAACTTTAAACTGGGAGCTCTTTGAGCATGTGAAGGATTATCCCTTGTTATGCGCTCACTTCATTGTAAAGTCCTAGTCTGTGTCTCTGCAGTGGATTCTTCAGTCTTTTGTCTCTCTTGACCTGACTGATATTTTTGATAGAAATACTCTTACTGCTGAGGTCATGTTTCATTCAACATCATACTGAGTCTTCACCTTCATCCTGCTCTTCCTCATATTACCACACTAATCTATATGCTTAATGGACGTCTTTTTTGTTCATACTGTAGGTATCAAAAAACTGACTGAATGAAAAGATAGTGTTTTGTCAGGCTGCATACTATCTGCTTGGCCTGTCTTATGCATGAAGCTGTCTGTGTGTCATGTCAGTCAGCATGTACATATGAGGAGATGCCTGCCTAATCATGTCTGTTCTCTAACAGATCTTCCTGTTTTTGTCTCTTTGTCTCTTTCGTGTCTTCAACTTCTGTATCCAATTCTGGGTATCTTCCCTTTTCTTTAGTTATTGTCATTGCTAAAAGTATTCCAAATGTTTTGTTACTCATGAAATGACAGTGATGTCATTGCATCTTTTTTTTTTTATTTGTTGAAATCATGTTAAAAAATAATTTAACTTTTATCTTCTTCTTTGAGTAAAGGGGATGTGGCCCATGAAGATTCCAAGTAATGATGTTACACATTTTGGAGTGGAGGTCATGCAGATATTTACCCATATTTATTTATTCATTCTTATTTATTTATTTGTTTTAGTATGTTATATCTAAGTAAAACAGGCTAAAAAAGGCTTTTTGATTGACTTCTGTAGGCTTTATAAATTTACTTTACTTTTCTATTTGTTATTTGAAGTCTTTTTGAGTTGTACATTTGTTGCTTTCCCACGTTCATGTTTTATTATACATACTACCTATCTAGTATTTAGTTGAGTTTTGGTTTGCGACTATGTTTCTACTCTCTGTCTGCCCCCCTTCATTCTCTCCTCCCATGCAGAGATGTTTGTCCGTTTCTCTCTCTGTTTCCTGTCTTGTGCCCCTCGGGTATCCTCTTCTTCGTCTTTGATCCTTCAATATCCGTTCTCTACTACTCTTTCTTTTCTCTTACTTTTAAAGCACCTTTTCTGAATGGGCCTGACTCTGGTATATAGCCGTGTTTTAAACATAGATCCATGTGTTTTCTTCTTCCTCGCTCCTCTTTTCTTCCCCCCTTTTTCCCTCCTTCCCCTAAAACCCTCTTCTAATCCTCTCTTTATCTCCACTTCCCTGTCTTCTCCCCTCCTGTCCCTCTACCCACCCTTTTTTTTCTCTTCTTCTTCTTCTGCATTCTGTCCGCACCCTGATGTGTAGGAGCGACAGACACATGTACATAAGTTTATTAACTTATAAACATGCACATACTACCTCACATATCTCTCTTTTTGCTCGCACTTGTTCTTTCCTGTTCTGCCTCTTTCATGCTGTCTTGGTGTTCTTTAATGTGTCCAATGATCACTGTAATTTGCCACAACACCTTTTAAGCACCCACTCCTGTCCACATCTCCAATTCATTTGACTACACACTGTATCAGTTATGAATCCTATGTATTGTACAGTATCTTGTTGTACAATGTGGCTGTCCTTTGCTACATTGCCTGTCATTGTCTGGAAGAGAAGCAGAGCTGCCTCTTTCTCTCTCTTTTCTCTCTTTCTTTCTTTCTTTCTTTCTTTCTTTCTTCCTCTCTGTCTTCTCTCTCTCTCTCTCTCTCTCTCTCTCTCTCTCTCTCTCTCTCGCTCTTTCTACATCTCTGTGTCTCTGCTCTTGTCTTGCTTCTCTCAGTCTCCTCCTCAGCCTTCAGTTCTTCGTTCTCTTCTTTGTGTTCCTCCACCATTTTCTCCCTCTTGAGTCGCCCAGGCATGCAAGTGACCTATGAGTTCAGTCTCTCGATGCATCTCTCCCTAATAAACAGTCAACCAAGTTCTGACGGATGCAGCATTGAGTATACTTTAGCACCTTACTTGTTCTTCTTATGGGGGACACAAATAGCAACCAGGGCCTATTGATTGGCCCCTATGATGCATACACTCCCTTTAAAAAGAGCCCATGTGATGCAGAAGCATCCTGAGGCGCTGTATTTGCTTTGAAGAAAAGTTTGTCACATAAAGTTTGTGGAAAACTTTAAAATGTTTGCTTAGAGGAGGAAAATAATTATTATAATGCAACTTTAATTAAAAAATAAAAAAAAAAGAGAAACTGACTATAGGTGTCATGTCCTGGCTGAATCACACTCAAGAGTTTGTCACTTTATTATTTTTTGTAGGCAGCTCACTCCACATGATTGAGCTCAACACAAGATTTGTGTCTTTCTGTTTGAATCATCAGTACCATAAAGTAATTGGGACAAAACTTGAAATATCCCTTTGTAATTTTCTGTAAAAACCCTGAAGTTCATTCTCCCCCTTCCTGTTACCTCTCCTCTCTTCTTCTTCTTTCTTTTTATCTTTCTTGCCTTCGCTTTCCCTCACTCTCCACCTTGCTTCTCTGCCTCGCTCTTCCTCTCTCTCTCTCTCTATTTCTCTCTGGTTCTCTCTCCCTCACCCGCTCTTCCCCTCCTCCCTCCTTCTTTCTCCGCCTTTCTTCTCCTCACTCCCTTCCCCACTTTTCGCCTCACCCGCCCACCCCCACCCTTCCCCCTAAAAACCTTCCCTTTTCCTCTCTACCCTGACTCTCCTCCTTTCCCAGTGCGCCGCGTGCCCCCTCGTTTCTCCATTCTCCCCTCCAACCACGAGATCATGCCAGGAGGGAGCGTGAATATCACCTGTGTGGCCGTGGGTTCGCCCATGCCCTACGTCAAGTGGATGCTGGGCAGCGAGGACCTCACCCCGGAGGATGAGATGCCGATCGGACGGAATGTTTTGGAGCTCAAGGGTGTCAGGGAGTCTGCAAACTACACCTGTATGGCCATGAGCAGCCTGGGTATCATCGAGGCCACTGCTCAGGTCTTAGTAAAGAGTAAGAGACGCTTTAGTGACATCAGAATAACTCAGAGTTTATTAAAACATAGCATTGTGGAAGGAAATATGATATATCCTTTATTGCAAGTTACTTTGTACAATAAAGCTGCAGAATATTCAACATGCTAAATTATACAACAGTTAGTTCCAACCAAGTCGTCTGATTGGACAAGAGGCAATCCATGAGTGCTGAAATAGAGACTAACAGCACTGGGGACTCAGATATTCTGAATACTGTTGTTTAACATAACAGCTGAAAGTCTTTGTCTAGGTTGTTAAAGCTGGTACATAAAAATCACACACTATTTACGGACTCGTATTTCTCTACTTGCATGATGAATAAAAACATAAATATAATTGTACAAAATAAAAAGGAACTGCCACTTCATCATTAGACACACAAAACGTAGCAGGAAGAAGTTTGGATTGCTTGGCAACAGTCAAGTTAGAGAAAATGAGGGTTACAGAGGTAACCGCAGTTCTCCGATAAACTGAGTGAGGTATCTCACTATGAGGTACTCCTCTCTGCAAAGTCTTGAGAAGCCCGATATCATTACAACAGCCACTTTGGCTGGCAGTTGGTAAGACTGCATTGAGACGAAGGACATCCTCTCTCTACAAAGGGGGGCGATGCAGCGTCAACAGAGCATTCATACGCCTCTTCTTTCTAAAAACTCCTGAGCTAACCACTCACATTAGAAATCTGAGATT
Source organism: Tautogolabrus adspersus (assembly GCA_020745685.1). Classification (NCBI taxonomy): domain Eukaryota; kingdom Metazoa; phylum Chordata; class Actinopteri; order Labriformes; family Labridae; genus Tautogolabrus; species Tautogolabrus adspersus. Next base: position 14,453,014 of record CM036544.1, read on the forward strand.
TCAGTGCAATACAGGGCTACTGTTGCTGTCTCCAAACAGCTAACTGTTGATTAAATAAACAAAAAATATGGCTGCTTATTGCTGTGTACAACAATTTTCTACGCTCAGAACTGTTGTATAAAAGCAATATCAATTGAGGTCGTGCTGTTGTACTGAATATCAGCATGGTTGGTCTATAATCTCCGGCACTTACATCACAGCTGTTCTGATATTCAGTATACCACAAGTCCTTCTCTTGTTTTAAGGCCCCAAAAAAACCAAGGCATAATATGGCATTAATGTATGTGTGATATGCACAGAATTGATAGAAACCAATAAATAATAATAGCTGTAGTCAAGAATCTTATTCTCTCTATCCATCCTTTCTCAAATCTCCAGCTCTGCCAAAGCCTCCCGGCACTCCCATCGTCACAGAGACCACTGCCACTAGTGTGACCATCACCTGGGACTCTGGCAACCCAGACCCCGTCTCCTACTACATCATCCAGTACCGAGCCAAAGGGCCAGACAGCAAGTATGAGACGGTGGACAGCATCACCACAACCCGTTACAGCATCGGGGGACTCTACCCCAACACAGAGTATGAGATCAGAGTGTCGGCCTTTAATAGCATTGGTCAGGGGCCACCATCTACGCGAGTGGAGGCGCGCACAGGAGAGCAAGCACCTGCAAGTCCTCCTCGAAACGTCCAGGCCCACATCATTTCTCAGAACACAGTGATGGTCCGCTGGGAGGAGCCGGAGGAGCCCAATGGACAGGTGGGATGAGGACTGTTATCATTGGTAGATAACATACATTTAACTTGGTTTTTTTTTCGGGTTGCCGTTAAATGTGGTGACAAAAGTCTGCAGCAAAAATTCTGCCAAAGAGCTTGTTTGGTCTTTTTAAGTTGTTAAAGAAAGAGAGAGACTCCATTCATTGGGACAGTCCCAGTTCCTACATCCAGATGCTTTTAGGTTTGCCTCATTAATAATAATAATAATTCAATTAATTACAACTTTGTGTAAATACCATGTTTTAAAAACAAGTAACAGAGGGATTTACAAGGACATTGAAACAAAATAAATAAGTATTTGTTAAAAGCATAATTGCTATAGTTTTAATAAGTGATATATGAATAACTGAAGCACAGTTAAAGGAATGTGAAAATGAAAAAAAACTGATTCAAGAGAGACTTATTCTGAAAGAGCAACCAGCCTGATCTCTTCTAGACGGTATTACCAGAGTGTTTAATACCCCGGGCGCACTTTCAAGGTTCAACTTTTCTTTATTATTGGTACTTAAAAAGATAAATTTGTTGTTCAGACGGAAGATTCAGCATTCCAAAGATTTTTAAAAACATAACCAGCAAAACAAATTCACATTTCAAAGGCCATCCAGAAAAACTACATTTAACCAAACCTCATCGATTAAATGAAGTCATGAGAAAGTGCTTACAAAGTGCCAGTTTTCTCTGTTTTTTAGTTTTAACCGAGGAATTACGAACAAACCTCTGAGGGAAAATCCCACGATGCATCCTTGCTTAAACATAGACCCCAAACGTGCTTTAAATCTAACCGTTAAAATGTTTAAAGGGATTCTAAAATGTGTAGATGTCCACTGCAGGTAACACAAAAAAGATGTTATTTTGCAGGGTTTTTAACTAGTACTGTATTGCGTGGGACAGTCGGTTGTGTTTAGACATGAGGTACAAGTATGGATAAAAGTTTTGTGTGCAATTGCAAAAAGAAGCAGTATAAAAAAAAAAGATTAAAGGCTGTAAAAAGCAGATTCAAGATAATACTGCAACAAATCTATGAAATCAAATAGTGAAGCAGTGTGTAAATTGTAAAGCCATTTAACATGAAAGAATACGTGGTACTTTTTATTCTGTTTTTTTATGAAGTATCTCCTTTTTAGTCAGTTTTTAGGTTTATGTACTATATAGCACCTAAACCTATTAAGTGTCTAAATATTATATTTAACTTAACCCTTTTTTGTTGTTGCTTTTTCCCCTACTTCACAATGAATTAACGTTTGGAAACATTTGAAAGGATAGCAGGATTTGAAGTAATATTTTGTCTTGGAAACTGAATAAAATTGTGCATAATTAAAAATACATACATAAATAGTGTTGTATCCATATACGACATTACAGTCAGCACCACTCACTATGGACTATGACAACATTTCCAAAGATGTGCAGGAGGAATTCTTATTAAATGACCACTGGGAGAGTTTTTCCAGTGTGAAGATTCATGTTTCTTCACTGGGAATGTGTATTCCCAGAGATTTCCCTCTTGAAACTCCCTCGCTACTCTCTCCTCCAGCTAAAGAAAGACGAGGTAATTGGACTGTCCTTTTTGAGTTAAAAACACTCCCTCTTGAGGCCCATTTCCTTTTCTAGCCTTCCTAACTGAACAGTTTGTTCATAAAAGTGCAAGACTGGAATGAGTGCATATGGGGATTATGGATATTAAAGAGTAATAACAGGAGAGGTGGAAGGGGTGAGGGCAAACGCATGGCAGCGGGATTACACATACTTTGAACTGCCCATAAACAAATCCCGGAGGAGAGGGAGTAGTGATTATATTTTAAGCACTACAATATGAGGGAATGTATTGGACCTGGTTTGGTTAAGCTTGGAGCGACATTTGTTCATCAGGGTCGGCTTCACAACAGGACCAGGGACACACGGACATAACCTTGTGACAATGACCGCATACAAACACCAAGGCAACAAATCCACGGGACTATCTGGATTAAAGTAACAAATAGTTTATAGATGATGACCTTTGCTGAGATAAATTCTGGTTGAGTTGTGGATTAACATTGCTAGAGAGTCATTGGAATAATAGGCGAGAGACCATTTTATAAAGCAAGGGGTTCTGATGTCCCAAAATTGAGTCCAAATCCAGTAAGCGGCCTTTCTTTCTCTCCTCTTTCTCTTCTTGGTTTAGGTAAAAGGCTATCGCGTGTACTACACCATGGACCCGTCCCGGCCGATGAACGAGTGGCAGATCCACAACGTCCAGGACAGCGTGATCACAACCATTCAGAACCTGGTGACATCAGAGACCTACACCATCCAGGTCTTGGCCTTTACCTCTGTGGGGGACGGGCCCTTCTCAGACCCAGTCCATGTTAAAGTCATGCCTGGAGGTCAGTGTGTGTGTGTGTGTGTGTGTGTGTGTGTGTGTGTGTGTGTGTGTGTGTGTGTGTGTGTGTAAGTATTTTCCTCCTGCATGCTGGTGCATAGATTACAGTTGGTCGTCATTTATTCGTGCAGGAGAGTGGTGTTGTTTTTTAAAGATGTGCACACATAAGTCATTCTTTGTGTGTGTGCATGCATCCAAAGTGTTAAGTAGCTTATCTGAGTGACTTATGTAAAGTTTGGGAGGCAATCCACTGTGAAATACTTAATATAAGCTTGACCTGTCAGAAAATACGACTTCTTGGAAATGAATAAATTCCACCTGCCGGGACAGAGCTGTGGAGACTTACGAAAAGGAAACAGGGATTAACGCCCAAAAATGTCCGTCGTAGCTCATTGCTGCTCTTGATGCCGTGACAACTGCTGTGGCAGGTTTTTATGTGATGGGAGGTACAAAGAGATGATTAATCTGATGGTATTACTAGTTTGAATTTGTGAAGAGAGCAGCATGAGCTACTGCTGTGCCATTAAATGTCCCCAAAAAAGGCTACCGTTTTCAAGTACATAAAAGGAAAAAGATTATGAAGAAAGTGTTCGAGTGTGAGAGTCTGTTGGATTTATGGCTCAGAGTTTATGTGTGTACATCAAAACAGAGAATCCGTGAAATGTTTTTAAAAATCCACCAAAAAAAGGTCAGGATGGAAAATTGATTGTTTTTAAACTTGAATCATTTCTCTGTCTGGAGGTGGCATGGTCCACTCGTGATATCCTATTGGCCACCCAAGGGGCCACCCTAAGATCTGAAGCTATGCAGGGCCGTGTCCAAACTTTTGGACTGTGGTTGCCCAACTGGGGCACTGACTGGTGCAGGGGTGGCTTGAAGTTTGTGTGCACACACATTAATGAAGAGCATTTATTTACCCCTTCTGTCTGCACTAATCACAACGACTTTTAAATAACAACAGATAATGACAACATATACATCTGCTAAGCTTAATTCTTCAAGGACTCAAAACAAAATGACATCTAAAGTCACAATTTGAAGTATTTCAAAAATGCAAACAAACATTTGCACACTGAAAACTATGAGCTGCCTGTAGCGACACAGACTGAATGGTGGATTTCCACATAAGTCCAACCTCTGGAGAGGCAAATAACCAATCATAGTTAAGGATTTTGGGGTGGCACCTGGGGTGACAAATAAGATTTCATGACACTCCTAACCATCCCTCTGGATATGCCCCTGTATGATTGGCAATTAGCCTGGTCAGAGGTGGGACTTATATTAGAATCAGATATTTGGGTTGTGTCGTAACAGACTGCTAGTAGCTTTATTTGCCTTGAACAAACACCTTTCTTAGTCATTCAAGAACCAGAGCTTCATGAGAATCAAGTACAGAAGATTAATAAGTTGCCATTCCGATGTGTTACTTTTTACATTTCCAAGAATTATAAACAGTAATATAAAATCTGTATGATACTCTAACATTAACAGTTTAAATAGAAATGATTTGTGGAGACAGAAAGGGTAAATAAATGCTATTCATTCATGGGCTTGTGCCAATCCCGACCTCCAGTGTTGAAATATGAAGCCAGTGTCAAAGGGCACAAAACTGCAGTTCCTTGTAAGTCCACTTGAGGCTGGCTTCAGAAGCCCCAGAAGTCCTGTCAACACCCATGTTTAAATGCCCATTTTGACAGCAAATATGAACATGTTTACAGCCTAGAAGAAAAATGTTGAACCATTAGCTCATGTATTTATTAGTTCACACTGTATAGGGGTTGAATTTTCTCGTTCCCTTGATTATATTAAGGCTTAGAGTTCAGGCGGGCTTTTTATAAGTAGGCTAAAGACCTGCCTCAGCTCCACATCTTTGCCTGTTTCTAGACTGACCCAAAGTTAGTTTGAGTTAGCATTTACAATACGATGACTGCCATCGTTTGGCTTCAAAACTGCACTTCAGAAACCAATGGGTGACCTCGCTGTGAGTACGTTTAATACAGTGTGTGGTTTGGCACACATACTTCATGCTGACCCTGCATAAGTCAGTGCCCCAGCTGGGCTACTTCAGTCAAAAATGTCTGGATCCCCCCCTGTTCTCTGCTATTTAAGATAAGTGACAATACAGCTAAAGTTACAGAAATTAAACTAAATAATTTATAATCTAATACTCTTTATCAAGACTGTATGGGAATGCTTTGTTCATATTTCTCTACCTATCTATTTTTCTAATTTAAAGATGTTTCCAACTGAAATAAAAAACAAAGGCTAAGTTCAAGTAAATATACAGTTAATACAGATGTTGGTAATAAAATGAATACCTTAAGTGCGATTAGTGCATGAAAATCCTTTGAACTGCTTTTTCCCTCTTTAATAATACTGTAGCAATACATTGCTGGTATTAATCAAACCTCAAATTAATCAAGCCGTGACAGAAAATTGTATAGAATATGATACAAGATTATGTCTTAATGTATATCGATGTAAATGTATACATTTAACAACTCCATGCTGACTGTTTCATCTTGTCCCCTTCAGTCCCAGGCCAACCCGGGAAGTTTAAGGTGGGGAGGGTGACAGACACGAGCATTGAGCTGACCTGGGAGCCTGCTTACACCAAGGAGGGCATTGTCAACTACGAGCTGCTCTACAAACCTGTCAAGTTTGGCAGTCTGGTAAGATCTCTTGCTCTCTCTTTATAAATCTTTCTGCTGAGTGGATTTCCTAATAAGACAGAGGGATGAGAGAACAGATAAAAGAGGAAGTTTAAAAGATTAACCCCAGCGTTCAGCACCACTTTGTCTGCTAGTGACAGTCCTCATCTTTATTTCTCTCCAAATCTCCTTTAATGTTTCACTTTTACTCCTCTCTCTCGTCCCGTTCTCTGCTCCTCTTTCTTCTGTCTCACAGGAGAAGCTGACCTTCGGGCCAAGGAATTCTTACACAGTAGAGGGTCTGAAAGCCAATACAGAGTACTCCTTCTCCCTGGCAGCAATCTCAAACAAAGGCATCGGAGCTTTTACCAATGAACTGGTGCAGAGGACGTCACAAGCCAGTATGTCTCTATCTGACAGGGAATACCTGTAGCCACACACACATGCCACACATTTTAATAATGTATTGTTTGACTTTTGTGTGTATCTGATGCAAATATGTTCTCCTCCACACTCACAAATGGACACACAGCATTTAGAACATCATCCTCAGCTCCTGATCCCGGGGAAAAAAAACATTGTCACATCTCTCCATCTATCTCGTTTATCAATCAATCTGCCCCACCTCCCCTCTCATCCATCCATCTACATTTCAGCGTGCCTTTCTTTTCTCCAATCAGCCTCTTGCTTCGCTTACATAGCCAAAACATCGTGACTGAGGGAGACGGAGCACCGATTAATGTTTCACTCTTCCTTTTTTCGCCCTCTTTCACTTTTTCCACTCTGTCAGTGTCTTTGAAACTGTCTGCCACTTATTGGCTACTAGCCAGCAGTGAGGAGCATTAAATGATGGTGGTTAGCCTGCTGTGTTGACAGGTAAGTGCCAGTCAGTCTTTACTTCAACCACACTGAAGTACGATTCTCTTCCTTGTCTCATTTTCTCATTTTTTTCTGTGATAGCCGAAAAGGATGGACATATTTAGACATGTTGTATCTCCTCAAGAGAAGAAGATAAAGGTAAATGTAAATATGAAATAGCAGAGAAAATGGTTCAAGGAAAAGAATTGATAAAGCAGTCGTCGACAAGAAAAGAGTCCCAAGTCTAGAGTTCATGGTGCTTCATCACTTGATCGGTAAGTTTTGTCAAGTATTTTCTCGTTGAACAGACACAATGATTCATAATCAGATCATTTTTAGAACTGAGGACAAAACAGGGCTAAACGCCGAAAGCTGGTCTCCTTTCACTCTTAACCTGGAAAAAAAAAGGTACCAAAGAGGTACACCAGAACACCAGAGGTTGCAGAGGAAGGGGCTAAAGGGATGGGGGATCAGGAAAGGGAAGGTGCCAGATAAGCAGACTATTTCATGCAGCAGAATTCATTTCCCAGGGAGGTTATGTGCGCTTTGTTATCGCCAAGCTTTGGTGCACATCTAGATTGTCCCCCGAGGCCGACAGAACACTGGCTGTACGGCTGAGTGGATAGATACTTGAACCTGTCAGCTATGACTATTACACTCCCACACACACACACACACACACACGCACACACGCATCCACACATGCTATACACTCCAGAGCTCCAGCACAAGCCCAGACGTCTTGGCCATGCTCGCCATAGTGTGTGTGCTCTTTAAGGAACGTTATAGAGGGTGAGTTAAACCTACAGTTCAGAAATGTCTGTGTGCTGATTTTTTTGGTTCTCTGTACCTGTTTATGTTACAGTAAAAATCCCAGCTTCCTCCGTAGTCAATTCTTGTCTCCAATTCATCATTCTAGCCTGACGTTCAATATCCGTCTGAGTGCCTTTCTCTCTTGGGCTTCCTGTTCTTCTTTTATTTGTCTGCCTCCTAAATCCTTTCTGCTCTATGTGAGATCTTCTTTAGTTTGTTTGTCTCGTTCCTCTGTGAAGACCTTCCCCTAGTCAGCAGTGGAAATTCTGAGACCACTCTATTATCCGGAGGACTCAAGGATTATGCCAACATGAGGGCTGGTGTTATGAAATGTGTATATTTGTCTGTGCTTGTGTGCACTGAGCCATGCACCCCTGCTTTGGAAAGAAATACTTTGTCTGTCTCTAATTCATAAATCTGCATCCTTTTATGCCTCAGCTGAAGGATAAGATATTATCACTGGGTATTGGATGCACATTCTCCTTGGGTATAATTAAGTTGTCCACTCAGGGTCGATTCTCTTGTCTCTGGTTTATTTCATTAGCCTTCTAGTCTAACATTATGGTTTTACATTATGTGGTTGCTCTTTTTTTGTTTCCTTAAGTCATATTTGTCTTCGCCTTATCTCTTTTGATTCAGTTTACCTCAGTTTCTTATTGTTTCTTTTTCTTATCCTTATCTCCTATCCTTTTGCTTGCATTTTCCCCAATTTTTGTTTCTTTTCAATCCCTGTTCTCTTGGGTCTCTCCTAAACTCTTTGCCAACTCCTTGCCCCCTGTGTCCAATCAGAGCCCTCAGCCGCACCCGAGGGTGTGTCCTGTGAGAGTGCCAGCTCCACCTCGCTGAGAGTAAGTTGGAGGCCGCCTCCAAAGGATGGCCTGAATGGCGAGTTGGCAGGTTATGAGCTGAGATACCAGAGAGTCTCTGGGGCAGGAGGAGGCGGAGGAGGAAGAGGGCAGGGCACAGAAATGAAGGGGCTTCCTATCCCTGCCCAGCAAGGGCAGACAGTAATAGAGGGGCTAGAGAAATGGAGCTGGTATAACGTCACCATAGCAGCTACAACCACAGAGGGGACTGGACCCAATAGCCCGGCTGCTCTATGCAGAACTGATGAAGACGGTGAGAGATGTCGATGGGATTGAACAATATTGATTGTTCAGTTGATTATTTACTGGCTAGAAACTGTTGGTCACTCCATTAATTCTACTTTCCCGGGTGTGTGTGTGTGTGTGTGTGTGTGCTTAGTTCCTGGAGCAGCCCCTCGTCAAGTGGACGTCCAGACGTTCAACTCCTCAGCACTTCGAGTCACCTGGAGATCGGTGTTGCCACGATTACATCAAGGCCAAATCCGTGGCTACCAGGTGCACTTTGCCCGAGCGGAAAGCGGCGAATCACGAAACCTTCCTCGCATCAAAGACCTCTTATTGGATGAGTCGCAGGTGAACTGATAACTAAATGTTTAAAGTGATTAAACGGCAATAATTTATTTATCATTAAACACCCTTTCTCTCTTCTTTTGTCCTTTGACTCGCTGTCATCTGTCTGGGCTGCCTGCCGGGTGTGTCTCTGTCTGTGGGATAAGATGGAGGAGGATGACTCAACCCAATATGTGAGTGCAGACTACCCGTCTTCTTCTCATTATAGATGAATCCACTATTAATACATACAGCACAATGCATTTATTACAAAGAGACAGTTATGAAACACTCTCACTAAGTTTCTTTATCCGCGGATGTGTTTTTGTTAGAGAATGTGTTTCTTTTGCTTAACTGTAAGTACAGAGAATGAAGAGATCTGCTTATTGTGAGTCACTTTTAAAAAGAAAGAGTTTACAGAATTGTGTGTTTGCCTTTGCAGGAGCTGATTCTGGGTGGTCTGAGAGCAGACACTTTGTACTCTGTCTCAGTGGCAGCATACACCACCAAAGGGGATGGAGCGCACAGCAAAGCCAAGCTGGTTCAGACCCAGGGGATCTGTAAGCATATGCCAACTATACAGCTCAGTGCACTGGATTTAGTAATATACTCAAGAATTGATCTTACAGTTAACTGTAACAGAAGGCAGCAGTAAATAAACAGTAAAATCGATTTTAATTCTTGTAACATTTACATGATATATGTTTTTATATATAAATCTATTGATTTTTTGCTGCCTACACTGTCGTTTGCAGTACTCGGCCCACCCTCCTTTTGGGTGCGCCCTGGATCAGGTCCATCAGTGGTGGTGCGGTGGGCTCCTCCGCTGGAGTGTTCTGAGTCAGGCTCCGATAGCCGGGGGCCCCCGGTAGAAATCCTGGGATACCGCCTACAGTTTGGCCTGAAGAATACCTCTTTAGACAACACAGTGGATTTCACAAGTCGTGAGAAAAACTTCACTGCCAGTAACCTCTCTCAGGGCTCCTCTTACGTCTTTGTCCTCTCTGCGAAGAGCCGAGCAGGCTACGGAGATGAAGTGCAGCAGGAAATAACAATCCCAATGTTCCCACCCTTGGGACATCCCAAATTATCTAGCTATGTTAATGTCACATGCTGCTCCATCCAGATCTCCTGGCTACCACTTCATCTTGAAGACTGTAATGGTGTCCTCACAGAATACACTATAGCTTATAGAGAAGCTCCAGGCCCCGATCCTTCTAGTGACCCTGGCCTTTATTTCGTACCCACCCCTACTGCTCTCCCGTGGCTGATTGTGATACCAGCAAGTGAATCCAGCTACACCATCCTGGGCCTCAATCACAGCACAACCTACGAGGTGCAGATCAGAGCCCACAATGTGGCAGGGCCAGGCCCCTTCAGCCCACCTCTGGTGAGCCAAACCCTGGCCTTTGAAACAGGTAGGGCTGGCCTCAGGCCTCAGGAAAACTCTTCACCTTCTAAGCACTGGTTCAGCTTCACATCTCTTCTCCCTTTAATGTGGATATCACTCCGAAACACTTAACTAAACGAAGTGTGGGCCAGTTCTTGCAGGTCGGCCTTTCACCTCTGCACCCAAGAAAAGCTGAGAAACTGCAAAGTCCAGGGGACCACGACTACTCCCCCCAATGTCCTCCACTCACTCACTTATACCTCCATCACCTACCCTTCACCACCAGTGGAAGCAGGCTGAATGTTAATGGATGTTTGCTTCAAGAGCACTGCTTATCACAAACCCTCAGGTAAAAGTCAATACAAGGCTGGGATGTACAGTATCTAATACACAAGGTAAGTCTTCAGTCTGAGTTCAAGTGAAATCCGGCGTCTGGTGCTGTATCTGCAGGTAAGCTGTTTTTATCTGATAGACCGCCACTTCCACCTCTTCCAAAGCGTTTGCTGACATGCTGAAGTCTGAGTCTAAAGAACACAACCTAACACTCTGAGAATGTGGCATGTCACATTCCTGCAGCCGGTCTGTCTGTCTTATTTATTCTTATTACTCTTGCCATCCACTCTCCTCATCACCTGCCCATCCTCCTAACCATCATGTATTCTTCCCCCAGTAATACATCTGACTGACCTACCTGGCTTCCATTTTTACAGGGTGGAAACGAGAGAAGGTGCTGATTTTAAGAAAATGCTCTATCATGCATGACTCTCTTTTTTGCTTTGCTTCTAGATGTGCCAAGAAACTTTTCAGTCAATCTGGCCACCAAGACGAGTGTTCTTCTGACCTGGGAGTTCCCAGAGAGCAGCAACCCTTATCGCTTTACCGTATGTCCACAAGCTGTTTCTCCTACTTTACATGCACATTATACAACTTTGTATTATATGCCAGGTGCCTTAAGTTTTTAAAACCTAGAATTACTATAAGGTTCTGAATCTTTTAGATCCTCAAACCTAATAATTCCACATGTGTATAACACCCATTGTTGGCTTCATTTAGAATTTCATGATATTGTATCATGAAAAGTTACATAAAAAGGAACAAAAGCGTGCAAAACCAGCTCCTCTAAAAGTCACTGATTAACATGTTGTATATTGTACAATACAAAATGACTGTGTAGAAAGTGGAGTAAATGTGAATTCACTATTTCTAACTTGTTAATTTGTGAGCATTAGAAGTGCTGATATAGACGATTTTTGTCTTTAAAGAGAGCCAGATGAGCTATTCCCCCTGTTTCCACTCTTTATTTTAAGATAATGTAGCTGGCTGTGGTATTAAGCTACACATTCCCTGTGCACAAATGAATAGTACCAGGCAATCCTCTGTAAAGATTTGAATTTTGTCAACTAATTCATACATTTTGCCAGTATTGTAATCCAAGTTGTAATAAATCATTTAACATGTCGTCTGGAATTTCCAGGCAATCAGATGTCTTCAGCATACTTGATATAACAAATCTTTTCCTTTCACCTCCCCTCCTCTAGGTGGAGTATAACCGACAAAAGATGGAGGTGGATGCTCGTCTGAGAAAGGCAGTTATCCCAAACCTTCAGGCGGACACCAGCTATGACTTTAAGATCACAGCTCCGGAGGGCAACATGGGAGGCCTTCGCCACAGAATCTCCGCTAAGACCTCCCCACCCATCACCATCCGCCGCCCTGAGATCGACCACGCCCGTGACACCGAGACCACGGTCACCATCATCCTGCCATCGCTGGAGAATCGCAGTCCTGTCAAGTAAGAAGAAATACAGTTTCAGACTTAGTGCCATAAGTTGGCAAGGACAGAAGAAGAAAAAAAGTTCAGGACACATTTGAATCATCATTAAAAGTTTTATTTCCTCCTCTGCTTTTTGCAGGAATGTTTATGTTGTTGTGGTTCCACTGAGGAGAGCCCGCGGCGTCATCAGACACCTCAAGAGCCCAGATGAGATGGACCTAGAGGAGGTGAGAACCACAACAATAACAGCACCCACAGATGTCTGTGCCTGGAAGGAGGAAAAGACTTACACACACACACAACTCCTGGCAAAGCTTACCATTTATGATTTTAATATCGGTGTTTAAACATTAGTCAGAGATATTGGAATGCTAATTTTTTGTGTTTGTCTTCTCCCTGTCTGTTTTTTCTGTTTTTTCCCCTCTCTGTCTCTCAGCTGTTAAAAGACATCAGTCAAAGGCAGAAGGATACTAGGCAGCAGAAGCAGGTGGACCTGCGCCGGGCTTACATCACAGCCCGTTTCACACCTGCCACTCTTCCTGCCTTCTTCACCCTGGGAGACCAGCTGGACTACGGTGGCTTTGAGAACCGAGCTCTAGACCCAGGGCAGGAGTACGTCTTCTTCATCCTGGCCGAGCTCAACTCCACGACAGGGGTACAAAAAGCCGCCGTGTCACATCACTTTTATATCTGTGTTTAGATCAACTTCCTCATCCCTCGCTGCCTGTGTTTCCCCCCTGCAGGCTGTCACTATGCATTGTAATCAATATGGCCTCACTGCTAAAACAATAAAAAGCGCGTCAGTCAGAGTGTTGGAAGCAAAAGGCAATAACCCTCACGTACTTCCATCACAGCCGCTAATAAAGCGTGAGTGTACTATTGTGCCAGTGGAGGAGATATTGCCCTGTGCACTGCTCGTGTGCGTATGTTGATTTGAATTGGAAGAGATATACAACTTAAATTATGTTAGATTTTATGACATGTTTTTTATTAGGAGCATTAGGAGCTCAGAGGAAGCTCTTCAAAAGTCCTTCACAAGTAATAGATAGGCACTTTAATCATCATCACTTTATTTTGATAATAAAAACACATAAGGATAAGGATAAGGATAAACTTTATTGATCCCCCAATGGGGGAAATTTAGTTGTTACAGCAGCTCAAAAACAGGAATATAAACAGCATCAATAGCAAAAAGTTTAAGAAAAAAACAGCTATGAGCATGTTTACACGAATTAAATAAAGGAAGTGATGTTAGTAAGCCTTTTGTGCAATGTTTATATGTTGTGTGAAATAAGGCTGATAAAATATAATCTTATGCACAAAGCCAGCTGGTCACAGTTACAGGATACTCTTTAACCACTGCAACATCTCTGCAATGAATACTATTTTAGCTGGTTACATTTAATGTAGTGAAAGAACTGTTGGTTTAACTCATTGTGTTATGTTTAGGTCCACAGTGTAGTAAAATGTTAAACAAGTTTAATGTGCTGTGCTGATGTTACTCTTAAAAACGAAACAAAACCTGAGATATTCTAAAAACACCCATTTCCCAAGTTAAACTAAAGCTACAATGATTCAGGCAGCTGTTCATTAAACAAAAGAATAAATGAAAGCTCTTCCACTCCCTTGCACAGTTGTTCTGATTATGCACTTGTATGTCTGTTTGTTTTACAGAAAATGTATGTGGCCAGCCCGTATACAGACCCAGTGATTGCCCCAGATTCAGACCCCCAGCCTCTGGATGCAGGTGATGGTCTGATCTGGGTGGTTGGACCTGTGCTTGCTGTGGTCTTCATCATCTGCATCGTTATTGCTATCCTGCTTTACAAAAAGTGAGTGGGACGGACAACCGCTGTTACAAAGCATTTCTATAGCTATAATGATGAGACGAATGTTGTTGATCAGCTTCTTTTATAAATCTGGATGGATAAGGCTGGAGTTTGAATACTTTAACTAGATATTAAGGGGGTCACAAATAAACACTTTCATTTTTACATGATTCTAAATCTCCCCCCTACTCAGCATCTTAATGCAGTTTTTGCTGGTTTTCACGTGACTGGGAGTTGATGTTGCTTTTGTTGTTGGCCTATTGGATAGTGGCATAGTGGATTGATATACATCAGATGTTCTAGTGAGTATGATAGCAGCAAGCTGGTGTATGTGGAATAGACTCAATGTATTCCCCAGTATAAACGTTGACAATCACTCAACATAAATACTTTTACATTTATACAGAAGCTCCTCCTTAAAGAGGAACAGCTTACAGGAACTGCTTAATGTTTGGCTAGCTTTCCAATCAGTTTTCATCCAATTTGTTCCAATTTAGAAGTGTATTCTCCCCTCAGACAGCTATGAAACAGTCTGACCTCGCTGTTAGCCTGTGATATCTGCTGCAAGCCATCAAGCTTTGGAATACTAATGCAAAATATTGATTTACCTTTCTAACAATCTGTCTGTTTCCTTCCTTTTCTTCCCCTAATTATTCCTGCCTTGCTCTCGTTTCACTGGAAGCAGCAAACCTGACAGGTAAGATGAAAGCAATGTCAAGTTCTTTGTCTGTGTTAACCCACAGCAATAACATGACACGAGATGCTGTGCAGAGATGTTATATCAAGTCAAGTCATAAAACACTATATCTGTTAATGCACTATTTACTTGACTCAAGTAGCCGTGCAAATGATGCGTCAGTGGTGAGTCTGCTTTCCTCTCTGTTTGTTTTGCATGTGCTAATTGCTCTTTTGACTCACTGGTGTTCAAGCAGCAAGCGCAAGGACTCTGAACCGGGTACCAAGAGCCTTTTGAGCAACGCCGAGATGATGGCCCATCACCCAACAGACCCCGTGGAGATGAGACGCATCAACTTCCAGACTCCTGGTGAGACGCATGAACCCACACAGGCACCCAAACACACACTCTGTATTTGCATAATAAAGTACACTTCCGATTTCCTCCTGATTGGTTGATGAAATATGCATGCCACCAATTTTATCTTGGGCGAGATTATGCAGACAAGATTGTGAAAGTACTCCTCCGCACAACAACAGACGTGTACCTGGAAGCTTCCAGTCATTTCTGAGGATTCAAAATGGCCGCCGCCCAGGTACAGTCAGTGTTTAGTCACGGCTGAGTCATAACGGTGTGACAAAATCCGATCATCTCCTCTCGCCCACATTCCACATGCCAGGCTGCAGATAGCACATCAGAACAGGCAGAGAGGACAAAGATTTGTCTCTCAAAGTGGTTAATGGTCAAGCTGCTGGATGAAAAGGTGAGGGAGGGGTTACCTGTGATCATTTGCAAAGAAATGTACTCCGTACTAACCAGCCTACCAGACTCAAATCCCCACTGTGAAGTAACTACATGGATTTTGCATCTCCCCACCCCCTACTGAGTGAGATCTAACAACACAGCTTATATCGTACAGGCAGCACGCCATTGAAGCCTTGCTTTCACTTCTTACATTAAATTAACAGCATTCAGAAAACACAGCCTGGGGCAAATTAATCCCTGTTCCTGCTATATTTTCATGGTTGCAGTTTATAGAAATCTCACGTGGAAAAGGTGGTAAGATGCGTCACTGAGTAGAAAGGTTTACTCTTTTTCCTGCAAGGATTTAAAAAGTCAAATATAATATTTTATTAAATCCATAGATGATGGTTTGAAGTCTTATTTTTCATGTTCCAGGCGGTAGAGTAAAAGCCACAGATTAAAGCTCTTCTCTTCTATCATTGTTTATTTTTTCTCTCTTGTGGCTGCAACCTTGAAGCTCCCACCTCACTTCTCCTCCCCCTGAGATTTTTGCTTTTGAGGTGTTTGGCATCGATGAAATTTATTTCCAGTAGAAGCGCCTGATGATATCTGAGGTCATTTCTGGTCGTGACAGACATGTTTTGTCGTGATCACTTGTGGGTGCTGCGGAACAAGTGCTGAAGCAGAACATTACTGTTATTATGAGCCTGTTTATGTAGCTATGGCTGCACAATGACTCTGCACAGTGCATCAATGTGTAATACAAACACTGAAAAGACAATCTTAGGCATGAATTGGATTGTTTATTGAATATGAAGCAGCGTTACGTAGAAATATTGTTTACAATATTTGCCTTTTGAATGGACAATGGATTGCTGAAGCTTCTCTTTTCTCACTCCAGCTGTAAAATGAAACAACTGTAGGAGGCAAAGATTGCTTCCTTCGTGTGTGCGTGCATGCAACTCTCCTAATTAGTGTTCTGTCTGTGTTTGTTTTGAGTCGCTGCTCCTCTGATCACAGAGAAAGCAATTTATCAAAGAAAAAAAAAACAACTTACAAACAAAGAAGACTCGCCTCCCTTTGTTCTCACACGTGGATCAAAATTGATTTTCTGCCTCAGCGTGTTCCTTAATATGTGATGTTCTGTATTTGTAAAAATGATCTCCACAGCTTTGCACATGTTCGACGTTGACCTTCTGTAATTAAGGTTACTTAGCCTGACTCTGCATGATCTATGACCCCACGTAGGAATGATGAGCCATCCTCCGATCCCCATCAGTGAGCTGGCCGAGCACATCGAGCTGCTGAAAGCCAACGACAACCTGAGACTGTCCCAGGAGTACGAGGTGAGAGATGCGTTATTATGCAATACAAATAAATAGATTGCATCTTTATTGTTAAGAAATGCAAGCCTTTGCTCCATAGAGTAAATCTTATTTAATGTGTATATCACTGTGTGCAAACTCGACGTTCATGATTTATTCAGCACTGCAATTTATTGCTGTAACTCGTCTACATTACACAGCACTCTCTCCATTATGCTCAAATGCACGACTAAACATACCCCCATGCACTGTAAACGTTTGTGTTTGTGCTGCTTCTCCTCAGTCCATTGACCCCAGTCAGCAGTTCACCTGGGAGCACTCAAACCTGGAGGTCAACAAGCCCAAAAACCGCTACGCTAACGTCATAGCATACGACCACACCAGAGTCATCCTGGCTCCCATAGAAGGTAAAGAAAGAGCAGCGAGTTAAAGAAGATGTTAAAAGATTTTAATGAGAAAGTCTGAGCTTGTTTGTGTTCAGAGGGGGTGCACACAAAGGGGAGGGGGGGGAGAGAGGGAGGAAAGGGAGAGCTGCATAATGGATGAAATCTGAAATTGCAAACAGTGCTGGAGTCTGCCTGTGTGCAGCGGCATGAGACTGACAAACAGCGAGAGTGCATTCAAGTGCAGCCAGCACTCCTCCGGAACAACAAGGGGGAGAAGGGATTTGATCTAGAGCTCATGAATTTACACCGACAGAGGCTTGTTTGTTTGTTGTCGTCCACTAGTCATCCCGCAGCTGTCTGTTGGAAGCTGGGGCTGCCGGGAAACAAACAGTTCGTTAGTCTGTTTGATGTCATACATGCAGGTTAATTTATTATGTCGCTTGTACACATCACAGTTTAGCAAGAGCCTCACAAGTGTCTCGTTTGCAGGTATCCTGGGGAGCGACTACATCAACGCCAACTACATTGATGGCTACAGGAAGCAGAATGCCTACATTGCTACACAGGGCCCGCTGGCAGAGACATTCGGGGACTTTTGGAGGATGGTGTGGGAGCAGAGGGCCGCCTCTGTCGTTATGATGACCCGTCTGGAAGAGAAGTCAAGGGTAGGACACCAGACCTGCACCCACATACAAATAAAAGGCTAAGTTTACCTGCAAACTCTAGTTCTGAGGATTTTTTTTTAACCAAAATTGGATGATTATTGCTCAATGAACAGTTTTATTAGTAGTGATGATGCTTTTCTTTTATATGTTAAGATAAAGTGTGACCAGTATTGGCCTAGTCGTGGCACAGAGACATATGGGATGATCCAAGTCACCCTGCTGGACACAATGGAGCTGGCCACTTTCTGTGTTCGCACCCTTTCCCTGCATAAGGTAAATTATGAAAATGTTTTTTCATCAACCCTTTGACTCTCCCATCTGCCCTTTCCTCTCTCACATCCATGCTGTGATCTCTTGAGTATACAGATAGCAACCAGGATCAACCAGTGTAATCGTACATTTCCAATATCGCCAAATGAGCAGTACATGTGGACACACAGAGGAGAATAGATTAGTCTAGCCTTCATGCCGTGTTCAAACCAGGCCAGCCTTCCCATGTCGGGCCCTGAGATTTGATCACCATTGGAGGCAGAGTACTTTCTTATAGCGAGGGGCTAATCTAAGACCGTCAGACTAGCGTGTCTCTGTGGCCTACTTACAAACACAGAAACTAGGCCAACTGTAGCTTCCAAATGAAGCACAGCTTCACTAAAATTTTGTTGATGTGTTTTGAAATGTCAAGTTGGGAGAGTCATCATACAGTAGAGAATAAAACACATGAAATATTCAACTATGCTGGTGCCGTTTATTTGTTTTGGGGACAATGTGGGAATATTAAGAATATTTCTATATCTTTGTTAAATTTTGTACAATAATTCCTTGAAAACATACATTATCTCTATGATTCTTCTGCTTGAATCCATTGAAAAGCTTCTTGGACATTCTGTATGAAAGAAGGAAGTTGTGCCTGCATGACCGGCACTTATTAGGAGTGTTGACAATGGAGATACACTTGAAAAACTGCTATCAAACTGACACGTGTCACTTTAGCAGCTTAACAGGCTTTCTGTAACATTTGACAATACAAAAGGGATGAATCTTGTATAGGTAAATGTTTGGTTTACAGTTCTGACCTCAGCGATATTAAAGCCATTTTTTCGCTTGTGTCTTACGTCAGAGCGGTAGCAGTGAACGGAGAGAAGTGCGTCAGTTCCAGTTTACAGCCTGGCCAGATCATGGTGTGCCAGAGTATCCCACCCCCTTCCTCAACTTCCTCCGCAGGGTCAAAGCCTGCAACCCTCCTGATGCGGGACCTATCATCGCTCACTGCAGGTACAGTGTGCACACATAAGTGGATAATTATAACATGTCATGTTAACAATATTGTTTCTGTATTTATCAAACAAATTAGATATAATGTGTACCAATTAGCAAACTTTAGAGAATTTGGTAGACATGGACATGCTAAGCTAAGCTGAACAGCTGCTGGCTGTAGCTTTACATTTAACAGACAAACAGGACAGTTTTATACATTTTCTCATGTAACTCTTAGCAAGAAAGCACAATCTACCAAACACCTCCTAAGTATTACTAATAAAAAATATTCCTATTATCCTCTCTCATAGTGCTGGTGTGGGTCGCACTGGCTGTTTTATTGTCATTGACGCCATGCTGGAGCGCATTCGTCACGAGCGCACTGTGGACATCTATGGTCATGTGACCCTGATGCGCTCACAGAGGAACTACATGGTGCAGACAGAGGACCAATACAGCTTCATCCATGAGTCTCTGCTGGAGGCCGTCGCCTGTGGAAACACAGAGGTGGCCGCCAGGAGTCTGTACTCGTACATGCAGAAGCTCTCTAAGGTGGAGGGCGGGGAGCACGTCACTGGCATGGAGCTGGAGTTTAAGGTAGGAGAGAAGGGCAGGAAAAGTGCCAAAAAGATCTGAGGAAAAATGCGGTGTACTCACAATCATTGGTTGCCCTTTGCATGTGTCCTTAAGTTTTAGAGCAGTTCAACTTCAGGTTTCCATCTAAACTTGTTTGACTTGAGTGTCAGTTAAAGGCCTGATCATGTTATATCTACCCAGGAAGAAAACAATTAAAAAATAATAACGTTTAAAAGATTAAAAACATTGTGTGCAAACAGAGAAAGCTACTTTACTATCTTGTTTCTTTTTATCTCACAACCGCTTAGATTGTATTGTGGCTTGCAACCACCAGATCATAGAATTTTGTGGCCATTGTACATCAGCTAACCATGCAAATAATCCTGAACATCGCTTCACTTTTGCATGCAAAAGCAGATTTGGTTTGTTATATAAGTGACTTTAAGATTTCTTAAAAAGATGATAACAACACATTTTCCATCTCTCTTCAGCGATTGGCAAACACCAAAGCCCACACGTCCCGGTTCGTCACAGCTAACCTGCCTTGCAACAAATTCAAAAACCGACTGGTAAATATCATGCCCTACGAGACCACACGCGTCTGCTTGCAGCCAATCAGAGGCCTGGAGGGCTCTGACTACATCAACTCCAGTTACATAGACGGATACAGGTATGTTTTGGTCCCAGGAAACACTAATATGGCCTGACCACACTCATGCGCTTATGATGGTTGATGAGTGAAAGGATCGGATAGGTTTTCACCACAGTGCTCTCACCTGTCACGTCCTGTCAGATCCAACGTTACTGTATACATGTACCCGCTTTCTGTCTCGATGCACAATGAAGGAGACGTACGCTGAAGTGCTTCTGATGATTCAGGCATTCAGAGTAGTTGTACACACATATTTTGACTGTTCCGCTTCCTGCCTGAAGCTTGACCCCCTTTTCAGTTTGATGCTTGACGGAGGACGAAACTTGGACACATCATGGAGGAGGTGGCTTCATCATGTGTGTTTATGTGTGTATGTGTGCAGGCAGCAGAGAGGCTACATTGCCACCCAGGGTCCACTGGCTGAGACCACGGAGGATTTCTGGAGGATGCTGTGGGAGCACAACTCTACTATAGTGGTGATGCTGACTAAACTAAGAGAAATGGGACGGGTAAGGAACGAAATAAGTTAGCATGACATTAAGTGCTATAGTTAACAGCAATTTTTAGCCATGTACCCTTTCAAAATGGCATACAAAAGAACTGAAAGACAATTTTATTTAAAGTAGTAACCAAGGCTGTTTAAGCTGAGGGGAACTGAATAAAAATAGATGTTAAATGCGACTTTGTACTGTTGTTAGTACATGTTAATATCCAGACCCTTGGCTGACACTTTTCAAATCTGGCTCTTTAAAACAATACTTAAGTACATCTGATTTATAGAATGTCTTGTGACTTTATTTTTTTTCTGCCCTCTCAGGAGAAGTGTCACCAGTACTGGCCTGCTGAGCGCTCAGCCAGGTACCAGTACTTTGTGGTGGACCCCATGGCTGAGTACAACATGCCTCAGTACATCCTCCGGGAGTTCAAAGTTACTGATGCCAGGGTGAGTTCATGGTTTCAGTGTGTTTAAAGACCAGTCCTCATGTTTTATGTTGTATTCAGACACCAGTGAAACAGTACACTCCTAGACTCCTTTGCTCTTTCCCTGATCCATCAGTGCTGTCAGAAAGCAGTGGTGCATTGCACGTCCAATCGACCTGTAGTGTGTGTCAGTTATTGTGTGTTTTGTATGTGAATGTGCCCAACACAGCAGGTTAGCACTATTGACAAGCAGACCTAGATTACTCAGTCAACCATGCTGTCTTCAGATTACCTCAACAGCATATAGAGTGTGACTGCTTGTGTGCTGACTGCTGGTGCATATGTGTGCCAGTCATAGATAACTGGAGTAAAGCCTGTCCTGCACTGACGCCACATTGACAGATGCTCTATTGATCTCCATTAAAGGAGGAGTCAGGAAGGCTGAGGAGCAGAGAAAAGATGTAATTGCCCACTGAGTGGCTGACAATAGCAGACGCACTGACGTTACAGCTTGATGTTAACCACAGCCAGTGATCCAGGGTCAGATAACAGTAATCATTAGAGAGAAAAACAGGATATTGCCTGGCAGAGTCTCACTCGGCGGTCAATACTGCGAGAAGAAGCTCTTCGTAAATAATCACCTTACATAAACCATACACTTCAAGGATAAATATCAGATACAATTTCAGATAGGAGAAATATTTAGTGGCATTATGTCTTTCCTTTTTCTCACTCCGTACAGGACGGCCAATCACGGACAGTGCGTCAGTTCCAGTTCACTGATTGGCCGGAACAAGGTGTTCCTAAATCTGGGGAGGGCTTCATTGATTTCATTGGCCAAGTGCACAAAACTAAAGAGCAGTTCGGCCAGGATGGACCAATCAGCGTTCACTGCAGGTAAACAGTTTCGTTATTGTTGACGTACAGTACGTCTTTTATAGAATAATAATTTTCAGTATGTTGGTATAAATGAAGTGCATTTGTTGTCCGAGCTCTGGCCCATTGTAAACTTTTGGTAAAATGTTTTCCTTTGTGGCTGTAGTGCTGGCGTGGGGCGGACAGGTGTCTTCATCACTCTGAGTATTGTCCTGGAGAGGATGCGTTACGAAGGGGCGGTGGACATCTTCCAGACTGTCAAAATGCTGCGCACACAGAGACCAGCCATGGTGCAGACTGAGGTAAACACTGAACAACATGTCAGACTTATTTATTCTTAGAGCAGGGCTGAGACACGCAAGGAAAACACTGAAACAGCACATCATTGTTACTGCTTAGAGCTCATGTTTCTATCTATACAGTGGTATTTCCTATCATTATACCTGTCTGAGCATCAATATTTAAAACTAGAGACAGTAAAAAATAAACGTGACATTTTTCATACCATGAATTCAAGGTTCCCATGAAATGGTTGTTTCCTCTGCCATTATTCTAGTAAAAAATGAAACTAGATAGGTGTTGTAAGCATTGATGGTATATAAAGATGGATGACACTATCCACCTCCTCCTGTGCTTGAGGAGCCTTTACATCACGCCCCTTCTGCCAACCACAGCACACATTTAATTTAGAGATAAAATGGTAAAGATCTCACAGGTCAGGTCAGTCCACAGCAGAACAGATTATAGAGCCAGTTTGAAGCAGAAACTCTTTGAAGGTTCAATGAGTGTTGTGTAAGATTGTCCTCTCACCGCCTCTCCTCTGCTTTGAAGAGTAAAGGATCCAGTACAGAGCACTTCGGTAGCCGTATTTGTTCACTAAGCTGTCAATCATGGCATTATAACCATTTTATAGCATCAAATCACAAAAAAAAGGAATCTTCTTAGAAAAGTGAACACTTACATATAAATCAGCATAAGAACAACCTATAACGTCAGAAACCATGTTTGAGAACAATTTATTTGACGTGAATTCTGATTTTATAGTTTGAGCCATGTCCCATCTGTTAACATGGAAGAGGCGGGCTTTATGACCTATTCTGCACACAGTCAGTCAGTAGGAGGAGTTTCATATATTTTTGGGGTGCTGTCATGTTGTCCCTCTTTTATACAGTCTATGATGTTAGCAGTTAACACACTTTTTTATTGATATAATTTTCATGTCTTTCTGTTTATATCATCTGTTTCTCACTCAGGATGAGTACCAGTTCTGCTACCAGGCCGCTCTCGAGTACCTGGGTAGCTTTGACCACTATGCAACGTAAGTGAAGAGACAACCATCCCATCCGTCTTTCTGCCTCGAGGTCAACAAACAAACCAAGGAGCGAAACAGAGAGAAATAATTACAACGTGAACATTGAACCTTTTTTTTTCTGGGGGCGAGGCTCAAAGATGAAATCAACACCAACAAGGACAAAAAGCAACAACAAAAACAGCAACAAGAAAATCTGTGTGTAACAGCGGCTGCACTCATCAGGGACGAGGTGGTGGGTGTGGGGACTGTCCATGTTTAATCCATATACTTACCTCAGTGTTCCAGTGTGAAGGACGTATACTACATGTGTGTTGTGGTCAGCTATCTCCAATATGAACCAGTGAAATACAAATGGCTTCTGAACAGGAATTATGATACTTTATGTGTATAAAAAAACAAAACGGAAAAAAAACACAAAGAGCCTGGATATTTGCTGCACCCTAAATGGGCTTTTTATCCTCAACTTTGTATCTATAGGTTTGGTGTACTAAGGGGTTACAAAGTGCAAAGGTGAACATTTCTATGTGTCCGTGAGTCTACTTCAAAGGTGTCTACTGCTGCCACAGGTAGTTCTGATTCTATTTAAAGCAGATGATTATTAGGTCATGCCTCTGCAGAAGCCTACAGTGCGGACTCATCACCCTGAGGACTGTTGGAGAAGCATGTGGATGCCCATCAACCCGACGCACAGTGCCAAGAGAAACCATAAAGAACATGAACTGTGGCCTACGAGGAGACATGCTCCCTCTTTAATCCAGCATAACAGAGAGTCAGACTCTAACTGTGCCGGCTGAGGATAAGTTTGCACTCCCAAACCGAGTCCTCAGCTGGCCTCAGAGCAGTGATTAGAGCCCATTGTGTCCTCAACTGGGCTGAGATTTGAAGTCCAGTGCATTCTTCATTCAACAAAGCTTGCTTGCTACTTGCTATAGTTCCTTGTTCATCCTCCAGCTCCTCTTGATGTCAGCCCCATTGTGTCAGTTCAGCATTAGTGGCTCGCTGAAAGAGATGCTCATGAATTCTAACAGCCCATTTCATGTTTTCTATGTGTTTTACTGTATGTCTTTGCCTTATGCTGACATGCATTGTGTGCTAAACATTTATAGTCATACAGTATCTTAAAGTGAGGATGAAAGCTGTATCAGTAATAATCTTCCTCCTCTGAAGCTTACCTACTTGAATTGCACCACTTTGCAGTTTAATCACTCTTAATATTTCACTGTTTAAGGCTACCGGCAATGAGAGAGAAATCCCAAAAACATTCAGCACAAGTGGTTAATTGCTCACTTTCAGCGTTTCTCTCCCCTAAATCAGCTGACCCTGCTCCATTGGAACCTCATTAAAAATCTCTCTGTTCCTGAATCACGCTGTACAGAACATCCCAACTTAACCAAATGATGTTTTCCCCTTTGTCCTCTCCGGTACAACTGCACAAGTCCTTGATATGGATTTAAATCTTTTCTTGATTTGACATATAATCATGATTGGTCCCACGTGTTGATTGAAGAGCACAGCGATGTTCCAGTGTATCAGACATCTCGGGCGATTTCACCGATTTTGTACATACAGTCTATCATTGGAGTCCTATACAGTACAGTTACAAATGTCTGAGCACAAGATATAACGTGGGATTGGATGTGATGTAGTTCTTATTGTCGCAAAAGAAAAAGCCTTATTGTTATCGTTCACTTTGTCATATTTATTTCATATGATTTTTTAAGATATTTATTATTCTATTTTGTTACTTTTTACGTATGTTTTTAATTTATTTATTTGGAATATCTAGCAAATATAACCAATAAGATGTTGTTTACTTGTTTTTTTGGCGAGCCAATGGTATGATATTGTCATTGTTTTTTTGTTTAGTTTTTTTTAATGGTCCGTTTTGGTGCTTTTTTATTTGCTTCGTTATTATAAAGTATACCCTCTGTGTAGGGTGCTATTTGATACTGATAACTGATGTCCGACTAGTTAGCTAGAGATGTACATTAGAGGCAGCCCTAGTTTAAGTTTACAGTGATGCCCTTTTAATGCCCTTCCTTGTTGACGTCCCTAATAACAGCAGTGGTGTGATCATAGCAGCACAGGTATGATCCACCTCATCATGATAGGTTAAAGGGCATCAGAGAAGCTAGATCTATAGAGCAGACTTGTGGTGAAAACCTTAGACAGGCTGCTGGTATTTAGTTTGCTGGAAAGCAAATGGTAGCAAGTGTATTTTTTGACAGAGAATGGGTGACTTCTCACCCAACTACACACACGCACACAACTACACACACTCAAAGGTTATTGTTAAAATCTAAAATTATTCTGATATGAAATTTATGTGTGGTCCAGAAGTCTTGACAGTGTGTGACATATATAAGAATATGTTATTCCTTCGATTTCTAATATTATTGTGTCAAGAGGAATATTAAATGGCACACACATGAAACATGTGAAATGTGTTGAGGGCCAGCTCTGATGATGCCATCCCCCTCACTGATGTACCTGTTCTTTCCTTTCAAAACCCTGGATGTAGATATTGTATCTTGACTTTGTATTAAAAGCAGGATGATTGGATATACAGCACAATGAGCTGCTCGATTCCAGTTGCCTTTCTTTGTTGTTCCCTCCTCGTCCACTAGATGGGACCAAAGTAAGTCAAAACCAAAACCCTCTTCTGTCACTTCAGCTAGCTTTGACAAACTATAAAATAAAAAAATAATACCCAGGAAATGTTTGGAAATGTAATTTGACTTTTTGCACCAAGGTTTCAGGAAACACCATGTTTACAATACTTGCAGTGTGAGGAATCTGATGCTGCAAGATCACATCATAGCACAACATCCATACATATTGGATTTTACTACTATACCACAGAATTTGCCTGAAATTAGGTCTATTTTTATTTCCAGGCACTTATAATATTATTTATTTTACTTTTTAGTGCTAAATCAGATATATTTGACCTTAAGTTTCCCAGTGACAGTCACAACCATGGATATGTCAATAATTTTCGGTCAGGGTAAATAAAAAGCTCTTTCACCTAACTGAAGCAATGCAATAAAATCAGGGAGACCAGCAAGCTTGGTTGTCTTTTAAGTGAACACAACGAGCCACATAACACAACCATAAACCTCCAATATTTACAGCTTTTCTTCATCAAACCAAATGCAATATGTTAATGATTAGGTTATAGAGTCATTTAAATTGGAGTTTGGTACTTTTGGTCTCAGTTGGGCTAGCTTAGCTTAAAACAAGCATTTTAAGCACTGTAAACAGCTAGTATAGGCTCTGTTCAAAAGTGACAAATCAGCCAGGTACAAAGCAAAAACCATTGTTTACAATTAGGATTAACCGAAAAGAAATAGTAACATTGTTGGTTTAATAGATTTTTAAGTTTTATTTTGGTACCTTTGCACAGAGCTGATCTAGCTAGCAGGCATTTTAGCTACAAGACTTAAACTTAGCTACAAGAGCTGGACTAATGAGAAAAGGATTCAACCTCAAGACATAATGTTTAGATTTTTGTTAATTCCGACCAGGGTTCTTCCATTTCATCTTTTGCTAGGATAAGCCAACCAGCAGCTCTGGTGCTAGCATTACATTTAGGGAACAGACACAAACGTTTTGGAAAGAAAGAAAAAGAAATCTTTCACAAAGTGTCAAACTTGAGTTTTACTTTGTAGATGAAAGAGCTTTCAGCAACTGTTTGAAGATCCTCACAAAGTCGGCTCAAGGCAACCAAGAAAAAACTACTTTCAGTTCCTGAGTGAATGACAAAGGGGAGGCTATTCAAACCATTTCTTTTTTTTTTCAGTTTGTATGCCTTTTCTTTGAATAACTCTCTAGACAATGAGTGTCATGCTGATGATCAGGAGAGGAAAAGGAATGCTGCTTTAACTGATGGTGTGTTTCATTACAGCTGGGACAACACAAAAGAACACAATAGTGTAAAAAATAAAATATTATTTTGATAATTTATTGTAAGAAAAGCTAGAAGCAGAATACAAGTCATCTCTGTGTATAGACTGAAGCACTGAGTGGATACTTAAAGTTTAATAAAAAGACACACATGTGGTGTCTGGTGTGGTGATTTGTACATTGCTTTAATTTGAACATAAATCCCAGTTAATGACTATTGTTTTATTTTTAATTGAGCTATTTTTGTATATTCTTTGGAATAGGTAAAATACGAACATTTTAACATTTAAAATTTCAATTTCTGTTTTTGGGGAGATGCACCCCCCTCTCATTGTCCCCCGACCCCTACTTTGGAAAACATTGCACTAGGTGACTAATTCTGCTCTAACTTACTTGTAATTAAACTCACACTGATATCATGCATCTGATCTGTCCTGCAGTTCCACGTGTGTTTGATTTTCTACAAGATAAGAGTCCTTTGCATGTGTAGAGTTCAGATACAGCAACATAATCCTCATACTTTCTTACTATAATCTGATCTGTTGATCCAAAAACCTGTTACACCTTAGAGAAGTATTTGTTTGTTATCACTTAGTGATTGGGGTTTACTTTGCATGACTTTCTCAAAATCTGTCAGCCTGCGAACAGCTTTATATTTAAACTTTTAGGTAATGGCAGGAAAAAGATACTAAAGAAAAAGAGAGTAATGTTCTGTCCATCACAGAACAGTTCATGTACTGTTGTTAGAATGCTGTCATGTCTCTAACCTGCAGTATTTCCTCATTAAGGTGTGTTTGGACCGGCCCATAACGTAACACTTTTAACTGTAGTTCAAAGTCTATTCAGAATTAAATCAATATCTTACTGATTGTCTTACTGTCTTAAGATGAGAGTACTTTACTTGCTGTTTGAATTCAACCTGCTTTCATTTTGAAATAAACTAAGGACTTCAGGTAGTCTACATCATTTACATTCTACGTAAAAAAGGAACTTGTTACGGATCAAAAGTTAAATGAAAACAGCGAAAAAGAATAGCAAAAAAGCGAAATGATTGATATTGACCCGTCAACTGAGCTATCTATTGGTTTTTTAAGTGAATGATCATTCAAAGATGCATTTGTGTCGTTTTTTCCATCACTGTGAATACAGGGAGACACTGCGAAGACTTGCACGGTGCGTCTAAAGGGACATTAAGCATGCAATTAATTGCATTAAAAAAAGCAATAATTTCAGACCTTAAGTAATAAAGGATCGCCGTTAACTAGTCAATGCTGACAGCCCTAATATTTATATATATATATATATATATATATATATATATATATATATATATATATATATAGAGAGAGAGAGAGAGAGAGAGAGAGAGAGAGATAGATAGATAGATAGATAGATAGATAGATAGATAGATAGATAGATAGATAGACAGACAGACAGACAGACAGACAGACAGACAGACAGACAGACAGACAGACAGACAGACAGACAGACAGACAGACAGACAGACAGACAGACAGACAGACAGACAGACAGACAGACAGACAGACAGACAGACAGACAGACAGACAGACAGACAGACAGACAGATAGATAGATAGATAGATAGATAGATAGATAGATAGATAGATAGATAGATAGATAGATAGATAGATAGATAGATAGATAGATAGATAGATAGATAGATAGATAGATAGATAGATAGATAGATAGATAGATAGATAGATAGATAGATGGAGACTCTTCATTGTCATTGTGTAAAGAACACAACAAAACTTTGTTGGCAGAAATCCTGTACAGCAGTGTTTACCAAATCTTTCACATATTACAAAAAATATATAGTATAGTTATATGTAAGAAAAGATTTTGTGCAAGACAGAGTGGGAAAGTAAAAACGTTGCAGCTATGGTGACTGAATGAATAAATATATAAAGTTATTACGCAGTGACTGGGTAAATAAACATAGATATTTATATATAGAGAGAAAGATAGAGAAAATAAGTTAACAGTTATAGTGCAGTAAATAAATACGTACAGTTGTTGTGCAGTGACTGGATGAATAAATAAACAGAGCAGTGACTTAGTGTGATTTAGTGTGTAAGCCTTCATTATATCCAAGAGTAAAGATTACAAATATAAGACATAAAATTATACAAATGAAAGGTTGAACCACATAGGAATATTTGTGATTTATTTTTTATAGGTATGTCGACTTTTTTATTATCCTGTCATACATGCAACTATGCCCTTTTTTGTATTTGCTCAAACTAGGCAAACTGAAATATATCTTAACTGAACTAACATTCAAAGATTCTCCCCTCAAATCATCATAGTTTGTACTGTTCAATAGAAAATTGTGCTCCATTATCAGAAATACAGAAATAAATCTGTATTTCTCTTTGGACTCAGAACTACAAAGTGAAGATCAAGATGGTGCCGTCCTGATCAGGTGACAGTTGTTTATGATACTGGAAGTCTGAGCTTGTGTCCCACAGTAAACAAACTGTATTTGCTCAAATATTTGCTTAGTGTTTACCTCTTGTTGAGAGGCCTGATGATCATGTGAAAACACACTAATGTGCCTGTATACACAAACCATAAGTCAATAAATAAAATAGGCTGGTCCACTGAGCTATGAGTGACCATGTCAATGTGTAGCCTATAGGGTTAAGCATACATTTCTTTATCATTTTAAATACTTGTTTTAGTTTTACTTTTGGATTATCTTGTTGTGTCAACTTTTTGTTGTGTCATGTTGTGTATCTGTGCTGTAGGCCATAAGTCAACCTCTGATGTTTATCTGTACAGGCTGAGCTGGCTGCACAGCAAGACACATGACTGTCAAATACATGACAGCGGAGTTTGCATACCTGTGTCTGACTGTGTTTACATGTGTATGAGTTTACTCAAACGTTAATCTGTATACACCTTCTTTTATTTCTTACTGAGTTAAGAACCTTTTGGAAAGTGAAGACGGTCACTTTTTGATGGTCCTATGAAAGGTGTTTTTGATAATCCAAACTTGGTGGTTCAGATAGGGTTAAATTAGGTTTATTTTAAGATTTTGTACTATAAATGTGCACTAGGTTTAGGCTGAATGTCAGGTAAGGCACTATAGCTGTAGTGGTTAGATAATGGGATGAGGGTCCTTAAAAGTATAGGCTACAAGTAAAAGTATGTGTCCATGTGTGTCAAAAATGTAAGGCACTGTAGCTGGAGCCACCCATAGCAACTGTTGCCATGAGGAGCAGAAGCATTTTCCAACTGCTTTCAATGATTGGTTGTATTTCGAGCGACAAGTCCCGCCTCTCATAGCTGATTGGCTGATTTAACAATAGAGCCAATCCTCAAAGTAGGCGGTCTTTGCCTTTGGCTCTCACCTGGTTCTCACCTGCCTCTGGCTACTTCAGAGTAACTCAGGAAAAGAAGCCTTATGACTATACGCAAGGTGTTTTAATAAGAGTCTAAAACTCAAACCAGATACAATTTTGCTCTACAGCTAAAAGTGTTTATTTCCATCATGAGCGTTAAAAACAGAAGGTTCTCACTGGACAGTGCTGAGTGAGTAAACGTGATTTTTAGAGTAATTTTATGTTTTACTATCTTTTATTCTTCATTTTATATCCTTGACAAGATGTTGTTGAAACTAGACATTGATATTGTCTTTTATTGATAGTTGACAGTACAAATACCTAGTTCTAGGCACCAGGTGTGCACAGTGTTTGTAGCTGCTGGTTTAAAAGTGTGAACTCGTCCTCAAGGGGATGCCTGCTGTTACCCAGAGGCTGCAAACAGTCTGATAGGGGGCACTTGGCCTTAACAGAGGGAGTAAGACAATATAGCTACAGACAGGTTTTTCAAAACGTTAGAACTATTTCAACGTTTTGCAAATTGAAGAAGAAAAAGAATGAGAAATTTTCCAATCTATTCATTTAACACTGTTGTTGACACTCTGTTGATGCTCCAGATAATATTATGTTTTGTTGATACATTTTTTAAGATATCAATTGTTTCTGTAAGTGAACATCATTATCTCTGTGGGAAATCAGACTTCACCCGATGGAAACAATGTAGGATAAGTGAAGATAACAAAATGTTTACCATCAGCACACAGGAGTTGTTTTCTTCTGCAATGCAACACATTTACTAACTTAGACAGTAGGCCTATAATCTTCTTGTGTCCTCATTACATCTCTTTACTTTATGTTGTCATATATCAGTTGACCTGTTTGCTGCTTCATCACTCTGACATTTATCTCCTCCTCTCTTGGGACAGCTGTGCAGATGGAGCAGGACTTCTTGGCGCTAAGGGAGGTGGCAGCATATCAGGTGGTAAAAAATCTAGACATAGCCTGGGTGAGGCGCGGCTGGAGACCCAGGAAGTAAATCAAACCCTTAGGGAGCAGACCATAGCAGAGGAACTACCAGATGGACGCATCAACAACAATGTAAATGCACTTCACATTATTCAGCTCCTTCCTGTTTCCGACATTATTTTATATCTTCTACTTTGCAGCACAGAAACAATTATATTAAAGGGGCTACCTTGTACTTTTGTAATAATACTGTAGGCTACCAGTGTGAAAACTATTTGACAATAATGTGACAGAGGGGTCAAATTAAAATGATGATGAATCAGTAGCCCCATTTAACTCAATGATGCTAGTTTTATTGCATCTCTCAGCTAGTTCTTTAGCTATATGATCTGCAACTCACTCTCATTGCTCTGTGCTTCTACGTATTTCTTTATTTTGCTGCAGCAGGCAACTGTTTTCAGTAAAATAACACTAAAATGTCACTAATGCACAGAGGAGCATTTAGCAGCTAAATATTTGAGACCAAAAATTCAATACATGAATGAGGTGTTCAGAAACACAACTCCACATGAGTCATTTTGTGGCTCTGCTATGACTGGATACATGTGCAGCTGCTAGGCCACAAGTAGGCTTTAGTCATATCAATCAGAAAGTGTTAGTATGTCAATGCTGTAGTAATAATTCAATTCTGAAGCCAAAATTCTGTTATTTGAAGTTTAAAGTCAGTTATTCCATAAACTGCCTTTCAAAGCACAGCTTTGTCTTGGGCTTTAGAAAGTATCTGTTTGTAAAGCCTAAAGTAGGACTCTTCTCTCAGAACCACACAGCAGACAGAGGGCCAGCTTTGTGGGGCATTATGGTGCTAAAGACCAAGATATTTTTTCCAGGAGTTGGTAGGCACCAAAAGCAGAGCTTAAAGATACTGACAAATCCTGCCTCTTATCAAGCAGTCAAAAACACTAGTGCACAAACGTGTGGTTTTGCTTAGGTTTTAGTTAGAATTTGGAAACAAGTTAGCGATATGGACTAAAAGTGTGTGTGTTGCTTTAACAACCTGTTTCTAGTGCCTCTAAGTGGCCTAAAAATCAGTTATGTAAGTTATATTGTAAAAAACAAACAAACACCAGACCTGCTTCTGGTCAACACACACGTGAACTTTTAACAATTCACTATTTTCCCCCCAACAGAGCTTCAAGAAGCACGACAAAAACTTTCACAAACTGTTTCCAGATATTCCAGAGCTAGAGAAGCTGACACATGGTGAGCAGAGAGAAAGTCACAATGTGTCCTTTTTCTTTTACATTTCTGTCTGACAGACATCTGGCTTATTCCGTATATATTCATGTGTTTATATTAATGTCTCTGTTGTCTTACATTTGTGTATTCGAGAGAACATTTCCTCGCAGCTTTAAATGATGTGTGTACATCTATTGTAGCATTTACCTGTGCCATGCAGAAGGAGGTGCCGTATCATGGAAAACTCTATATTTCTGAACACCATGTGTGTTTCCACTCCTCCGTGCTGCTCAAAGACACCAAGGTAACACACTAAGACACATGTGGGCGTCAAACCTTATTCCACAATTCATTTATTTAACAGATGCTTTTGACTAATGCAACATACATCTAAGAGTTAGTAAAACTCAAGATTGATTTAACAATGAGATTTCATAATAATGGAAGCACTTTGTTGGTGTTCTAGATTTGAAACCATTCATCAATTCAGGCCATATGTTCCTAATGTTGTAGTAACCTTGGCATAAAAGACTTTTGACCTTACTTGTTATAAAGAAGGAATCAGCAGTCATTTAACCTTTCCTGGGAATTCCCGTTCATCTCAAGCATTCAGGCTTTTCACCTTGATATCAAAGACAGACTTCACAGAGGGACATTTTGTAGGACAGAGAATACAAATAAAAAGCTGCCTCTGCACTGTGATTATCCACCTTTCAGGTCACTTTAAGAGGAAAATGTTATGTGACTTATAGAGTCCTCTTGAATGCTGTGACAACAGAACAAAATAAAAGTATTTTGTCAACATCCTGCAGGTGGCGATTTCTGGATGCAGCGTGAAGGAGGTGAAGAAGTATAACTCGGCTTTATCCATGTTGTCAATTAAAACTACTGATGGAAAAAAGGTCAGACTACACTTTAAAAAACATACTCATGTATTTTGTTGTCTCTTGTCTTTGTTCTATTATTTGCTTTACTTTGTTTGTGGATTGCTTTGTATGTTATCATTTTACAAAGTTCTCTGACAAAATGTGTTATGTCCAGATGTTTAACTTGACCAAATCTTGGCAATATGTTCCATCGTGCAACTAAGATTTTGATAGGATGCAGAAGTACTATATTTTTATACTTTAATGGGAACAAAATCAGGCTCTAAAGGGTTTCAGTGACACAGTTAAACCTCTTGGGAGTTTCTGTGGCAGTAACATGGGTAACACCTACAGGGATTTGTTAACGTTAACGCTCATGTAAACAGACGTCCTTTTCTGTTGTTGAGCTCCATAACCACAGAACTCAAAATACATCACTAACAGGAGCCTTATTACAGGCTCAGGATGAGACAGAGGGATGGGACATGTATGCAGTAATGTGCAGGGCCATTCTCTTTACAATTTATTTTTTATTGTAATGTTTTTTTAGGCTTTGTCTGAGTTTTTATGTCTTTTGTATTCATAAAATTGCTTTCCATGACTGGACAGTGCAAGCTAGCATAGTTTAGCTTAGCTTAAATGAATGGTTGTATTGTATGATATTGATATTGTATGATATTGCATATCCCTGTTGATATCCCTGTTGAACATTGGATTTTTGTTTCTTTCTATTCAAGAAAAGAAAAGATGAAGTCAAACTGTGATTCCAATTCTGCTGTTACACTGACTCTTTGTCAAGCCAAGACTTAAAATGAGCTGTCTCGACAATGAGCGTAGACATATGCATTTTGTTGTTCCAATATTAACCCTTTCTTCCCTCTCTTTATGTCTCCCTCAGTTCTCATTTGTGTCTTTGAGGAACCGTGAGCTGTGTTACAAACTCCTTCACAATGTCTGCTCATATGCTAAGGTGGGTGCCTGACGAATCCAGCTGCACACAAAGAAAGAGAAAGAAAGAGAAATCCCTTCTCAGTTTAAACCTGTGAATTTGTGTTTTTCTTACACAGGAGGGGAGTGCAAACAGCAGCCCTCATCATTCCTCTGCAGAGAATGAAGCTGAGCCTGACAATGTAGGTTTGCTGCAGCTCATGCAGGGGGCTAAAATGGGTGCATAAGACGTGATGACTCTAACCTTCAGTGTCACTGTCCTTGTTTATAGGCCTCCAGTTATTCCAGCTTGGAGGACAGCGCAGACCATGATCTAAGCAGACAGAACAGCATTCATCTTAAGAACAGCTTTCCGCAGACGTCCAGTGAAGGTGAGGAAAAGATGGAAGAGAAGGGTTTAATGGGGTAATATTACTGAAAGTTGTTAGGCTTTTCAGTAAAATGTTTATTTCAATAAGGACTTGCACTATTACTACTAGTATTGAGAGCACTGAACATTTTAATTGCTTATATGAGTATTTTAACAACAACCATTATTTGCAAGGTGTAAAATGTATATTTGTGATTTTCTAGGTCCAACCAGTTCCAACTTCACCCATCAAAGCAGCTTAACAGATGCAGACAACAGAGGTGTGTGAAGAGCTTACAATAGATGCACCAATAGATACCTTTCACTCACAGTTTCCTCTGACGTTACTCTCATGAAGGGAAGTTCAAATGCTGTCATTATGTTGTACTGCTGTTTTTGAGTTGCAAGTTGTAAAACCCAGCAAAATCTAACCAATCCATTCCTTTTACTCCTCCCTGATTGATCAACAACTTGAAATACAATAGAATCTAAAGTGATAGTGCACCATATTTCAAGTTAAAACACCTTCACTGCTACTTTCAGGTACCAGCTAACATCAGCATTAAACTTCTTCTTAGCTAGCATTACTTTCTTTTTTTTCTTTAACCTTTATTTAACAACCATACAATAGAAAAAGGCTTAAATTCTTTGCAAAAAAAACTGACAGAACTTCTACCAGCTGGGCCATGGATTTGGAGGATCATGGAGAGAGTTGCACCGTTCCTCTTCGTCAATGAAATGAGGAACCTCAGGATTCTCTTCTGCATCTACTTTATGCTGTAAGTATCACGATTTTCCTCTTGTGGATTAGATTAACCCAGGGACTGTACTTTAGTACCCTTTCATGGTACTAAAGTAAGTACCATGTGTTTATACTTTACTGCATTTACTTTAAAGTTGTTCCTTTTAGACTTTAACCTAACATTCAAAACAAACTCATTTTACAGAATATAATGTTATAGGTTAAAACTGCCCAACAATGTATAAAGTAATAAAAAATAAACTTCACCTCAACCGGCTACGTACTTTAAATCTTGCTACAATTCTGCAATACTGCTGTGTAGGACCTGCAATATGGAAGACTTTGTAAGTTGACGCCCTTGAAATTGGTAAAGTTTGGATTTTCAGAGAGAACTTATAAGCCATTAAAAACAGTCTTCCTGCTTTGTGTTTTGATTTTTTCAATAAATCCTGCACCCAGTGGCACAAGTTTTGTCACGATGAGTTATTGGCTTGAGAGAAATGAAACCTTTAGTAGTGGTTTTAGAAATGTCATCACACAATGTTCTCTCAGGCTCCACACAGATACGATTAACTGATATCTTTTTGTTTTGGCTGTACGGTATGTTCTTGTCTCAGCTCAGTCTTTGATCCATTCTGCAGAAATGTAGTTTCACTTTAGAGAGGAGTGATGTAGTCTATGACAGTAAACCAAAGGCATTCATGCTTTCGTTTGTGTTTGTGTTTGTGTTTTTTAGCATGACATTGCTGCTGGTGGCATCGGGGTACATCGGGATGAGGATCATCGCTCTGGAGGAGCAGCTGAACACCTTGGAAGTCCTGACAGAGTTGGCTCTACACAAGAGAGAGTGAGTAGATCCAAAAACATGAAGAAAATGAAAAGGGAGCCTGTGAGCAGATGAAAGAGGAGGAAGTGATTTAGGGACTGCTGAGAAAAAATGGCTCAAACCGGTTTTGGTGACTTTTTAAAACCATAACTTGCAGATGAGATTAGACATGAATAGAGTCGTTCTGCAGGTTTATGTACACATCGTGGACAAAAGATGGGTGATAACGTTCCACCAGTCACACCCATGTGTTTCATTTATGTAGAAATGATGCCTTGAACCTGAATGGAATAACAACGTATACAGTACGAACAAACCATTAAAGATGATAAAAAATATTTCATCAATGACAATGAATGTAGTGTGGACTTATTTCGGATATATGTGGATATATTTTGCTCCTTTCTCAGTTGAGTAAAGCAGATCTATTTAAGGTTTTTATTAGAATAACTTCACATTTGGAACTTAAGTAATTCCATTTCATGCAACTTTTACTCATTTTACTTCACTCAGAATATTTAAGAGCTATACATACTTGACATGTTCAGATTTTATAATAAAATGATTAACAGATCAAATATGATGCGTAGCTTTGAAACGACTGTACAAAGGAAGAGGAGAGGGGACAGACTAGAACTGATTGAAGTATCTGTAAGCGTTTTTTTATTTGTATTTATTGCCATGGTCATAGGTTGATCAGTGGACATAAAGGGAAAGTCCGAGCACAATTAAAATGGGGCTGGGTGCTGCCAGAAAGTTCCTGGATGTTGTGAACATTAAGGGAAAGGAGTTGGATATAACACTAAGGGAAGGACTAGCTAAAACTCAGAAAGATGTGTCTGAGTTATAGAATAAACATTGATTTTAAAAGGGATAGGATTACTTGTTAATACATGTCATGGTTAACTGTTACAACCGAGGAGGTGTCGGGAATGAAACAACTATAGATGCTAACAGCCATAAACCTTCACAGAAGAAGAAATAACTTGTGCATTGTGAAAAACCTATTCTTTGAGATGTTTGAAGGTACCCTTAAACTGTGCTTGCAAATAATACATTAATAATCACTTCTGGGTTAGAAGTATTTTCTCTGATCTTTAAGTATATTATTCTGAGAATGCTTTTGTACTTTGACTTAATTTACATTTTATGGAAGGACATGTATTTTTCAGGACACCTATTTAACACATTTATAATTTATACAACTTCTCTTCCCCCTCTACCCTCCCCTTTACTTTTACAGGTACCAGGAAAACTAGCCAGCAGAGGCAGTGATAAACAAATCCCCTAAGGAACTCAAGCAATGTACCTTTTTATGAAGACTACTGTACTACTGTATAAATTGGATCTCCAATCTTTTATTAGCATCATGTCTACAGTGGATGTAGATCAGCATTAAGATGCTTTCTGGATGTCTGAACACGGACACACGTGGTGAACTACATGGACGAGTGATTGCTTTTTTGCAGAGAAGCACCAGGACAGTATTTCTGTTCAGTGTGCAATCATTTTCTGCTGACAGGTCAAAAAAATGAAGAAATTTCTCCAGCAAAGAACCATATGGAGGCAGCGTGCTGAAGCCAGGTTTGTTTCCTGGCCGAGTGAACAGCTGAGCTCAGCTGGCAGACGTTTCTGGGGAGTTAGATCAACCTGACCTGCAAAATGTGAGATCACTAAGTTGTTTTTAACAAGGAGGTGAAAAAGCACCTTTTTTCTGTTTCTTGATTATGAATCAAATGTACATTGTAAAATCAGGCTTCAAACTGTATTAGTGAACCACTTGCTCACTATGATACTTTCTTTAACTGTTATTGACAACATTCAGCCAGCAGGTGGCAGTCAGTCCATTAACTTAACTGTGACAGGCAGAATTTCACCTTCTATCTAAACACTCGTTTCTTTAAAATACAAATGTTAAGAAGAAAAATGCTGTTTTTTGTGAAACTGTAAAGTTGTGTTCATAAACATTTACCAACTGATTTTTATGGCTGTGATTTTTGTATGGTCGTATAGTTTCTGGAATCTATGTGCATGAAATTGACTTTTAACTTGGTGTCAAAAAACATGGGGATGCATGAGCGATTGTTGTCACATAGTGACAGAAATATTCATTCTTTTTTTAAAGTTTTCTTTAAACTGCATCAAGCTATTAGAGAAACTTGTTTCCATACATTTACCAGGTCTGATAACAAATGCATCAAGGATTGTTTTAACCGAGGCCAATAAAAATATCTTCATCAACTCCAGCTAATCTGAGAAGACACTTTGAGTGTTTGTATAAATTATCCATGACTCCTTACCTTTGTGTATTTAGTCAATCAAAATAAAATAAAGTTACTATGTACAAAAATATAGCAACTTTTGTATCACTACCAGATATTTTACGTTTATTAACTAATGCACTGCAATCAAATGTGAACAAAAAAACGACATTTTTGTACATAAGTGATCTTTTTATTATTTTGTTGTCAATAAAAAGGTCAAGATTCAGTCTCATGAATTAATTTCATTACATCATCTTCTCAGTTCAAAAAAAGCAACATAAAATTACAAATCATAATACAAAGAATAGAATAGGTAAGTACAGTAACCATATAAACAGCCCACTAATATTATCTAGCTCATCCCTGCCCACCCACCCACTGAACACTGCCCCACTCAAACTCTAGCACAAAACTCAACATTACATCAGTTAGTATCAGCAATTTAAAAAATGTGAATAACGTCCTGTTTTTTTTAAAAAGCGCTTCAATCTTCCGATGCCATGATTTCAGCTTTACCCTCACATAGAATACATAATAGATATAACATCCCACCCCGTCTCTTGCTGCTCTGCAAAAACACGATAGACATGCATACAGTTTTCACTGTTCGACCCCCCTCCCCCCCACCCCCATCAATAAACATTCAGGGCCAGAGGATACAACAAACGTTAACTTCAGTGGTGCATCATTAAAAACGGCGAGTATCCACCGCCTTTCTTGGAACCCCATGAATGAAAAGGTGGATCCTGTGGTTTCCCTGAAAACCCAACTTTTCAGAGAGAAACTGAGGCCTACTGTCAGAGAGCAGCGTTAAACTCACTGATTCTTCTAACGGCTCAGATCTCTGGTTCAAGATGGTAACAGATATCCATTATTTAAATATCAGAGATACGAAGTACAGAATGACAACTGAGAGATTCCCTGCTCGAAGGACAAAAGAGAGCGAGTGGTGTTCAGTGACTATTCCACGCCTAAGACCATTCTGTACTCCCAAAATGGAGTAATCACATCAGTGAGAGTTCAGTACATGTTCCCTTAAAAAAAAATGCAGCCACTGTCACTGAAACTGATGGGTCTCCTGGAACATGAAACGTGTTCGCTTTCTTGATCCTGTACTTTTCAGGTCTACACAGAGTGCTTGTTACATTTTCAATCATGATGTTAGTATCCTTGATGCTGGCCTGTAGAAGACAAGTCAATAGTAATGAAGACACACAAACTTACATTTTATACCCTTATTACACTTTGGATGCTTTGTACAATAGTGCTGAACTTAAGACCTGCTTTTGTCATGCTTGATCTGATATATATATCAAATGTGTAAATGCACTGTAAACTACAGTACTTGTAATGTGTGTGTATGTATGTGTGGATAGTGTTTGTGTGTGTGTGTGTGTGTGTGTGTGTGTGAGATGATGTGCAAAGGTGCGTGTGGTGGAACCTGCACCACACCAACAGTGAGAGGCTCAAATATGGCTTGTGTCACACATGGAGCGTGCTGCCACCCATAAGAGAGCTTCCTGTACATTTAGGGCCACTGAGGTTAAACAGAGCGAGGAGGCATGATGTCTCGTCCTGGCACCAGATCTGAATCACACTTTGCTAGTCATAACGTCAACACGCCAGGTTCTAAAACACACAATCCATGGCCCAACACTACAACAAACACGTTCAGACTAATCACAATAAAACAAAAACATTGGGGGGGAAATGTGCATGAGGAGATGGGCTAAACTGGGTAATGAGCGCTACTGGAACAACACTTGTTAAAAAAAAAAACAGTGCTGTAAGACCACAGGTTAATCAATTTCATAAAGAGTTGAAGTGAGGGATTATTCTGAATAGATTTCCTATTTAGTTTGTTAAACTGAACAGCTTATTTGTCACCTTATACCCTTAAGAGCCTCCAAATCGAGCCAAGGAATATCACTCTGAGAGGGGAAAACTGCCAGTAAAGACTACAAATTATTCATAAAGCATCTCAACAGCCTCACTCCAGGAACTTAAAGGAATAGTTAGAACTATAGGAAACGCTTAGTGGGCTCTCTTGCTGAAGGTAACATAAGAAGAATGATACCACTCTTATGTTTATGTGCTGAATAATACAAGCTGCAGTGCACAGGCTAGCTTAGCTTTGTATAAAGGCTGGAAACACTGGGAAAAAAGCACACCTGTCTGTACAAAGGTAACAAATCAATCTACCAGCACCTCTACATTTAGAATCCTTTTTGTTCAATGTATACAAAAATGGAATTGTAAAAGTGGCACTATTTCCTGTGGGGTTGTTCCTACTTCTGGTCTCCGTACAGTCTCTTGTCTACAGATGAAGAGTGGTATAAATCTTCTCAACTTACACTTCCCTCACTAGCATTTTACCAAATGTTGAACTACTCCTTTAAATCCGACTTATTCCCATTCAATAAACATCACACATCAGTAAATTCTTAAGGGTCTACAGGCGTCACACTGGAGTGAGCGGATCTAATTTGACATGAGAATAACTAAGTAAAAACCTACACTTCAACAGCTGTTCTATTAAAGCTAAAGAGTCGTCATCCACACAAACAGTGTGGCCCCCAAGTTTCCATTAAACTACAACACTATCGTTCATGATCACATACGGGTAAGACTAGGAGGGGAAAAAGCAATCCAGACAAAATCAAAGTTATTCCCTGTAAGTTGCAGCTGCAGTACTGTGGACTGTAAAAGACTACACTTGCAGCACGGCCAGATAATGAAGTGTAAGCTGACCACTCTATGATCTCATCAGAGTCATAACTGAGGGACAGTATAAGATATCCAACATTCAAGCTGTGACAGATTTCCAGACCAGTCCTTGTGTTTCCACGATAACTGATAGTAAAGGGAAGGAGATGGACCCCCAAACCACACATGTAAAGTAGGGTAGTGTTAGCTGGACGACAGTAAGGGAAATGCCCTGGTAGTCAGATGAATAACCATTAACAGGTAAACATGAGGTGGTGGGGGGGGGGGGGGGGGGGGGGGGGGGAGTAGGGTGCACCTGCTTGACCAGTGTTAGTCCACCGGAGAGAGAACTGGTCGAGCTGTGGAGGTATTCTTCATTCAAACACTCGCATTGGTCTTCATAAGCCTCCTTCACTTTCATCCGTCCAAGTCTTCAGGATGTCCTTCATTTCTTTCAGCACTGCCTAGTTCACACACATACAAACATGCACTCTCACACATTATTCAGGTGTCCATGGAGATATGAGTACACACTTAACAATTACATCTATGGCTCATACATTCACCAACATATCATACTTTAAAATGACATCTGTGTGCCTTTAACAGACAGAGTACTGTTGATGCCTATTGTGTCACATTGTAAAGCTGTGATTCATAATGTTCCCCTGTTAAAAACGTAAATCTCAGTTCTTGTTTTAGTGTTTTACAACAAACCGCTGCACAGATGGATGCAGCGGATTACTCATTAAAAAGTGGTCTCACCTTTAACCGTTAATTATCTTAACATATGTTGTGTTAAAAAGTAACCTTAAGGTGATCCGTTTCAAAGACAAACAGATGTGACCAAAAAATAATAATAAATCGCACATTTGTTTAGGTAGATTTCTCACCCTTACCATTCGCACATGCTGACATCACACTCACTCAGTCACACTGTCATTCGTACAAACAGAGAGGCTGTTGTTTGTTTCTCAGGCGTGCTGTGCAGCCAGGTCCTGGTTAATGAAGCGCCGTAGCCTCTCCAGGTACTGACTGTAAAGCTCAATGTCGTTGTGACCCGCTCCCTCAACCCAGAGGGGCTCCACGGCCTTGGGGCAGCGCTCAAACAGGGCGAGGCCGTGTGAGAAGTCGATCACCTCGTCCTCTGTACCGTGGATGATGAGCACCGGTGAAGGAATCTTCGACACTTTCTCAATACTGGAAGAACAATGAAGAAATGTGTTAATGTACTGAACAGGCCATTGTTAGAAAATCCAGGGAACAGGTTTATCTTTTAATCAGTAAGGATCGGTAATGACTATGAACACATACATTGAGTTCAAAATGTTTTTGAATCATGAAGGTGGATTCACACACAAAATCTGTCTTTGAGTATCACTGACCATTTGTCAACTCTAATGATTAAAAAAATGTCTTACAATTATTGTCTTAAATTGTAAAGCCTTATTCACTAACCAGACTTTAGTGCAAAGTGAATTACAGTAAGTGTACACAAGCTCCACAGGATCAGAGATAGATGTGTCATAGTGATTCAGTGTAGCAACAAACGTATTCTTATTTGAGCTTGGAAACATCGGGTAACAGCAGAGAACCTGTTATACGACAAGAACTTCTCGTTTAATGATTTACAAACCAGTACTTCCTTTTAACAACAGTTATAATTTGTCCCCATTCAAATGTCATGTTATTGAATAAACTCAAGGAAACACAGCAGCAGTTTTCTTCCTTTCACAGCAACTTTAACGTTTAAAATGGTGTGAATATCTTAATATAAAAAAATGTCTTTTGAGAGTAACGCCACTTTATACTTTTTTTTTTAAATAAAGTTATTTTCTAAAAATGCCATCACATAATAATCTCTGTTGAGAAAAACTTACTTGGGGAAGGCATCAAAGCAGTATGTTTTCTTAGTGTCAGGGAAGGCCACTCTCATTCCAGAGGTGAGAGGAGAGTGGAGGACCACAGCAGCGCACTCAAACCGAGACGCCAAGTCGACTGTGGGCACTGTGCCAATGCTCTGTCCATACAGGATGATATTCTCTGGGCTGATGCCGTACCTGAGACAACACACACAGATTTCAGAACAGACTATTACAATTACAGTCCATTTCAGTTCGCAAGAAAAGATGTGCATAAGTATTGATGCAACATATAAAGTGTGTATATTGTCCATAAATTAACAATGCTTGGTACGCTGTACAGTCCAACTTCCCCTCGTTTTAATGTTAATAACACAGTTCATTTATTCAAACCAACAGAAGTTTTGAAGAAGCTCAGCAAAAATCATGATTTATCATTTTTTCTAGTTGTGCAAAAAAAAATCTGGATTATGCAAGTGCATTAAAATCTGTTACAACATCACTATTTCTTTATATAAGTTATACATTTTTTAGAAGCTCTCAAAAATTCCCGACACCACCTGGGAGTTTTAGTTTCTGCCAACATTAGGTACATTACACACGCTGGCAGCGGACAAAAGAGAGGGTTGGTCTTCTTGCAGAGCAGAGTGTAACAGCCAATCATCAGCCTGTTTGATACAGAGCCATTGTTGTGCTTTGATTTGACTGGTTGATGGTCAAAAGGAGGGTAATGTGGTCAGCAGGGACACGGGTTGTGTATAATTTCGCCAACCAAATGTTATTTTCACTCAAAGTAACTGGACCACGATGTAAGTGACTGTCTCTTATTTACTACCAAAGACGCTCAAATTGGCATTTGGT
Source organism: Tautogolabrus adspersus (assembly GCA_020745685.1). Lineage (NCBI taxonomy): Eukaryota > Metazoa > Chordata > Actinopteri > Labriformes > Labridae > Tautogolabrus > Tautogolabrus adspersus. The sequence continues at coordinate 14,497,146 of CM036544.1, forward strand.
GTTTGTTTCTTGTTTATTTTTGGACCCTGTGTGATGGGAACGGACAGTTTCTACCTGCTTACCGAGAGCGCAGGGCGTGCCAGGCAGCATCAATGTCAGCATACAGATTTTTCTCAGAGGGTTTGCCAGTGCTAACACCATAGCCTGAGTAATCGTAGGAAAAAATGTTGCAGTTGATGCGGGTGCCTAAGCCGATATAGAAGCTACTCATTTGGCCCAGGTCTACTGCATTGCCATGGGAAAACAACACTGTAAACCTAGAAGACAGAAGGAAGAAGAAGAACAGAGTTAAACAGCAGTCTGAGACTAAGCAGGAACACTTCTGAATTTAGAATTCCGAATCTAATAAAATAACGTGATAGAATTGAATGACTAATAAAAAATACTGAACTAATAATATGTAAGCATTAGGTTCAAACAAAAGAAAGAAGAGCTGCCCTTTAATAAGAACAATCAATACCTAGAGTTAGAGGGTTGTTAGCGCAGGCAGAATAAGTTGGTGGTGATGGTGTTCAAGAGGTGATGTGTGTCTCACCTTGCATTAGGGGCACAGCGAATGTACATGCACCCAACCCTGTTCCCTCGGCTAGATCTAGTTAGGAACACGTCCGTTACATCCAGCTCTCTCTGTGAATACTGGAACTCTGCTCTCTCCGTGAGGTGAAGCTTCCACCTGCCCTCACTTCCACCGCTAGTACTGCTGCCGCTGGCACTGCCACCTCCTCCGCCACCTCCTCCGCCACCTCCTCCACCACCTCCCGCTACACCACCACCTCCACCTCCCCTGTCACCTCCACTACTAGTGCTTAGCCTGGAGCGCAGTCCTGGGGCTCCGAGAGAGGGCTGAGCAGCCCCGGAGCTGGACCCAGGGGCAGCCCCGGCTCCAGAGCTTGGATCTGGGTCAGGGAGAAGGGCGTAGGTTGGCTCTGGAGGGAGAAAAGCCAGCTTGGCTGCAATGCGGCTGGGGCAAGGAGGGCAGCAGAATAGGCAGCATAGCTCTCGTATAGACAGGCCGTTCATCTTCTGGTCAAAAATAACACGGGAGAACAAGCAATTAATTCGAAAAACCGTATGAGCACAGTATGCAAGAATCTTAGTCTTTCAGTTTTGATTGACTGCAGAGTTTCCCTCAGTCTTTTATATGCAGTTCATAGCCATGCCTTAAAAAAACATCTCCACTGTCATCAGAAGAAATCATTACATTTTAACAAAATATGAAATAAGACTTTCTAAGATTTAAGCAAAAATTAGCACTAAAACTAAACCACTCAGCGAAAGCTGCATATTGGATTTATCTGTTGTTTTTTTATAGTCATCTAGTCACAAAATTGATGTGTGGTTGCGTCAGGAACAGCAGGATTCATGTCTTCCACCTCTGTCTCATCCTCTATTGCGTTGTGGTATTGAATCAGATAGAATTGTTGCAATATTGGCACACAAAAGAAACCACACATTTCAGAGGTTGGAAGAGACATAGATGGTGCTTACAACCTGTGTTAACAACTTCTGGGGGAAACCCTACTCCAATATAATTTCAAAAACGTACCTGGATTTAGAAATCCCTGGCTCTTGAAATGAATTGGCACACAAAGGAGCCAATGTTTCTTGTTGTGATCACTGAGCCAGCTGGATCTTAATACAAGAAATGATAACATATTGACATTGCTTGACATCATGTGGCAACATAATAAACATGATATCCATAGTTATAATGAATGAACGCTTGGTGGCCTGGTGCCTTAGTGTAGCTGTTTGTACATAACAGTAGCACTAAGAAGCCAAGATAAAATACTGTTCCAGCTAATTAAAAATAAATACACATACATTGGGCAAAATGTATAAAGTAACCTGAAATAAAAAGAATTTGAGGTAGAGAATTCTGATATTCAAGATAAACATCCGTGACCCAAAATAAGGGTTAGAAAGTATTGTGTTATTGTCATACTTTTAACGCACCAGGGACCAACTACAGTTTATTAAGGATAAAGTTGTATGTATTCATACCAAGGCAGCTAAATCTCAGAACGGGATGATGTGACTCAGATGTCCTGGTGGGATCATGGACATTGGTGACTAATTAAAACACATCCCCTCACGGACGCAGAGAGCGACTGATATGCTAATGGTTGCTACATGGTTAAATATGGTATTAACCTCTAACGTTAGTCGGTGATGTGGGCACATAACAGGTGCAGTAAGTTAATCATGCATACACGCAATTGACAGAATATGTAATCTATCCTGTCCTGTAAGCAATTCAAAACTCAATGAATAGCCAAATGGAAGCTAGCAGTCAAAAAATATAATCACTGGTCGTTAGCAAGGCAAGCCGCTAGCGGCGGCGGCTAGCTCGCTACCTCGCTAGCCTCTAAGCTAGCTACTTACCGATTCACAGTAGGTCGGCAGACAGGCTGGTGTGCCCATACAAGTACAACAATGCAGCACAAGACTTCGAACAACCTTCTTCCGTCTTGACATTGATGTATTTACTCATAAGTACTGACATTTGTCGTTGGCTAGCTAGCTGAAATTCATGGGAACCAGAATTTTTTTCTACTACTGCCCGTCTAAATCCGGAAGTGACGTAGGAGATGGTTCGTTTCTAAAAACTTTATTACAATTGCAGTAATATTATTTATCCAAATCTCATTTAGTGTTTAATAAAATGCGCCAAAAACATCTACAGGGATTTGTATGAAATAATTTAAACTATAACGACTCAGAACATTTTACAGTTTTGTTCCCCCAAAGCTCAGTTTTCTCAGTCAAGACGAAAGGATGGTTTGTCAAGTAATCTAATTTTTGACATAGATAAGTCTTCCGATGGCTTCATTTAAAAATTATTTGATTGAATATGTCAAAGAAAATAATACAAATTATATACAACATTTATCTAAATCAGAACAAAAAAACAGCATAAGGCCAAATAAATTCAATTATTAATTTTGATTCACTTCAGTCTATCTTTAAAAGCCTGAGCAGAATGTCGGAACAAATGTTTGGATCTTTCTTAAAAAAAAAAAAAAATTACAAGCCCTTTATTTGAAATACGAAATAATTTGCAAAAAAATGTTTTTTCTGGTAATCACTCAAGTGATTTCTCTACATTGTGCAGTAAATGCTTTGTGTCCATCTTTGCTGTTGTGCCCATAAAAAATGTCTACAACCTAGAAAAATACACACCAATAAGGAATTATATAAGACACTGATCAGATAATATGGGCAAAACATATTTAATATTCCGAATTTTTTAAGCATTAGTCTACGTGCTAACAATTAATTACATGTTAAAGCTAGTTTAGTAGTGCTCCTTTATATACAGCTTGGTAGTTTTTTCAGCATTCAGTAAAATAAATCTTATTTAGGAAGGTTTTTCAGATTTGAATGCAAAGTCCTATTTTATGTTATTTTATTACTGTGAAATAATCAAATGTAGTTCAGCACAACTAGGCCTGTACTTGCAATTTAGAAGTATAAGAGTATCAAATATCAAGTAAAACCACACAAAAAATACTGTTACTAAAGTACCTGGTCTGGAACTAAACCCTTTGCTACAGTAAAGCATCACAAAATATTTCTGAAATAAATAAGTGGCATTGGTATAGGCTATCTTTGTATTTGTTATCATCATTTGTTACCAAGACACAACTGGTCCAGCATTTTATAGGGATTTTGACACCGAATTTAAATGAAGCCCATTTCTGGTCGTGTTTGATCGTTTCTAACAGAATAAACGCTGGTGTCACTTGTCTTTGCAACCTTTCAAAAAGACTGATTAGTTCTAATGCATTTATTTATTTAGTTAGTTAGACTTGATGTTTCCTATTATTTAATACAGTCTGAACAGCTTTATCTAACACCTATTTCCATACTGATTACACAGAACGTGTGTGTGTGTGTGTGTGTGTGTGTGTGTGTGTGTGTGTGTGTGTGTGTGTGTGTGTGTGTGTGTGTGAGAGAGAGAGAGAGAGAGAGAGAGAGAGAGAGAGAGAGAGAGAGAGAGAGAGAGAGAGAGAGAGAGAGAGAGAGAGAGAGATCCTCCATTCATCATTGATCCACTGCAGGACTGGGTTTCAGGGGCTGTGAATTATTGGCCCCTGCTGTCACAGTGACTGCTCTGCGTTTGGACATTTCACCTCGACATTGTAAATTTTGAAGGGGAGGATTTCACATTTTTGCTGACTACTAATCTCAGGTCCATAGTTTGGCCAAAAGCAGACAGACAGCTGGCCGGTCCCCCCGACAGAAGACTTAGTGCGCAATTGCAGAATTTTGGATTTTGAGGCTATAAGAAACCGCATTTTGGATCATAGGTGACCGTTTACTCTGCAGACTCCCTCTCTTTCCAAATGGGTAAGAATACAACGTTTTGTACTTGACTGGGCATTTTGGACGCGCTCGCTAAACGGTGATGCTACGGCGGAGCGCAGGGACCGTTGAGGGAAGAGACAGGTGAGGTGCGGCTGAGGAGCTGCTGTTATTTCTCTGAGGCTTTGGATACCGAGAGCCGTGCTATCCATCAGACCCCGTTTCTCCACTGAGAGGGACAAGAGCGACCGGAGAGAGCGAGCTGGCGACTGGCACCTGCCTCCGCCTCCCTACCTGGCCATCTGGTGCGGTGAGTGAGCCAAATGGTGGGACTGGGAGATGATTTAAGTGTCGAAAGAGACTGGGGGGTTGGATTGGATGAACAGGTATATCGAGCGTGTGCGCATTTTTATTACTGCCACCAAACGCGATGGTGCATTATTTCTACACCGGGTGTGTTTGGCATCGCCAGGACATGTGTGGACATGAACTGCTCTTTGTTTCTGCTGCAAGTTTCATGTTGTATCTGCATCATCTTTGTTAAAAATCATTGGTCTCTCACGTGTTGCATATGGTCCTCACAGTGCTAAGCCATCGTATAGGTTTGAAGTGATGTCTCAGCACAATAAGAGCTTGTAATTCTTGCACATTTTAGAGCTGCAATGCAAAGACGAGTACAAAGCCTGAGGAAATTCGTGGATCACGACCAGGATCCTAATTCGAGACGAAAACAAGGCTTGTTGCGTTCAGGTGTTATATTTAATTGCCGCCCTGTGACAATGTTGTATTAAATATTTGCTTAAGGTCTCCTGTTAAAGGTCACATGTGATGATTTGGCAGCCCATAAAGCCAATTGATTATGTCATTACCCAGTCACAGTAGGAAAACAGGAGTGGCACTAAGCACAATACATTTTAGAAATTAAACATAGCCTTGTTATTAATGATTCAGGCTCAAATACCCCATATTAATTTACTATCATCAAAACTTACAGATCCAGACATAGCTGTTATATTAGTAATATTCTTGAAGACATATTTTTTCCAAAATGAGTCTTTCACACTCACAAAAACTTATCACCTAAATGGCACTCCACATTGGACCCTCCACAACCTCCTTGGCCCAAGTTAAATGCTCACTCACTGCCGTCCCAGCTCTTACTGAAGTGATTTAGTAGTTTTATGTAATTTATTGTTTACAGCTTCATCCTTCACACTAAAAGCTATCCAGCTCTTACTGAAGGACTTTAACAGCTCCCAGCTGCTGCTGTTTATGTTTGTGTTTGTGAGGTGAAAGGCAAAAAGAGAAGGTTGGAGATAAAAAGAAAGAAAGAAAGAAACAAGAAGAGGAAGAGGAGAGGGAGAGATATAGATATAGATATAGACAGACAGACTGGGGGATACAAAGGATGAAGTGTGGCAGATAGCAATCTGGCATGCAGACTACAGCGAGGATGTAAACAACAGAGAAGCAAATGATGGAGCAGAGAGCTGCAAGTGAACGAGTGCTGAGGAGAGAAGGGCTGCAGACAGCAGTCTGAGCGGGTGTGAATGGTCTCCCTGTTAGCCTCGCTTGCCCACACAGACAGCCACACAGCAGCCGTGCGAGCAGGTGCTAACCCCACCACACAGCCACAGCAGGGAACAACAGGTGCAGCCACTGTTTCCTCCAGCCTCCACTCGCCCATCCCGAAACATCCTAAAAACACTCCCTGCCTGAGCTGAGGGGAACCAAATGGATCCTTCAATCCACATTTAGGAAAATAGCACACAAAGGCCAGGCTTGAGTAATTCAATTAGAAAATTAATTACGCTGCAAACAAAGTTGGAAGCACTTGAAGCAATAAGGCTGAACAGGCTGCAGGTAAAAGGCAATCTAAGAGAGCTTCAGGGTGAGACAACTGCCCACAGGGACATTTAATGAGCTCTATTGATCACACAGGACCCTATTCAATCACACATGCTAAGCTGCAAACATGCCATCTCAAGCACGGAGAAGAAAAAAAAAGATTGGATTGCAGCATAATACAGAATGCTCTCAAAGGGAGTAAATCTACAGCAGATTAGTGTGCTGGGGTTGCTAAGGAGCATGTTTCTAGAAATGTGTAAGAAGACTTTCTGATATCTTCTATATGTGTGTGTGTGTGTGTGTGTGTGTGTGTGTGTGTGTGTGTGTGTGTGTGTGTGTGTGTGTGTGTGTGTCTTTGTGTGTGTTGAATAGTGTGAGATGAATCAGACAGAAGATGTTGGAAGGAGAGATTTGTTACCTAACAGCTTCTCTGTTCCCTTTGCCAAAAGAATACGTCAAGCAATCAGCGACACATTTCTCCTCTTTACCTCTACTGTTCAGGGAGGAACATTGACTGTTAGTCTTTAAACGGCCACTTATTCTGTTGTTGTTTTTCTACTTCATATCAGACCATGGGATTGATTTGTTTCTTTTTCACCAAACCATGTAGGACATCATCTTAAAGATTCCAATTTTTTTTTCTCTCAAATTTGATACCTCACCTGCTGTAGATTTCCTTGTTTTCTCACAGTCCGCCCACCCCCTGCCGTTCTTCTGTATGAAGGAATTCCAAACTGTGTTTTTGTAATGTTCAAATAAACTTTAAGTAACTTTTTTAAACTAGCACTATCAACTCCCATGCCCCAAAGTAACCACTTCGCTCTGCTCCAGAAAGTAGACAGGATTACACTCTAATCTGATCAGAAAATAAAGCAAAGTTATGACTAGCACTAAGAGAATTGAATGAATGCTTATTTTTCTAAAAAAGCCGCCAGTAACAGGAGTCTCAGTCTCACATGGGGTGCAGTGTTTATCTGGTGGGATTTCTTAAGTACAAAATCCACTTTTAAAAAGGGTGTTGAAGCCTGTAGACCTCAGGGCAGTTAGATCAAAGGGAACCTCACTGGCCAGGCATCTGCTGGGTGACCTATTCCAGCAGGGTCCTCCTCAAAGCGAGCACCTTAGGGAGTCATTGTGCAGGATTAAAGAGGGCGGCGGGTCACGCAGACAGGTATATTCCAAATAAACTACCTCATGCAAAACATTCTCCTTCTCTGTGTTGATGTGGGAGCTTTTCAGACAAGTTCTTCCAGATGTTAAAAGGTGAAAAGTAGCAGAGGAGCGTCACCTATGGCAAACTCTGCTGTAAATCGTCCATGGTGCTGTAATCTTGAGATAAATGATGGTCATGTGGATGTATGATGTGTATTTGGTGGCTGTATCAGCCTTTGTAATAATGCCTTGCAATTGTTTTCAATGTAGAAACCCCTCATGTACTTTACAGCAGCCATGCATCTTCACTTTTATTACTCTGTCTTCCCTGATTCCTCCCCTGAGGTGCAGTTACTCCTTTATGCATCCCTGTGCACATTGTGTGGGCTATAACGTGCTAACATGTGTGTTCATCTTACAGAGTATTACTTCTATTATTGTATCACCTTAACGTCAGCTCAGACACGCCCTCATCTAACAAACAACAAGCAGTTAACAGCATATACATGGTATACATGCAAGTGTGCATGCATATTATATGTGTGTATTTGTTTCAGTGTACGTGAGCAACATTAGAAGTACTCTGAGTTAGTTTGTCTCTAAAATGAGCCGGTCTCTTTGCATGCAGCTGCTCCTCCCGTCTAAACTGCCATGCAATTTGGTGTTGAGTGATATCGCAGCTGTTTCAACTCACAACGATGGAGGTAGTATAATCTTTCACCTTTTGTGGTCTCATTTACATCACCAAATTGCAAAGGGAGGAAAAGACCATCCGCTTCATGCTTTCAGCAAGTCTCTTACAGACATTTTCGCTCACACACACAAACAAGTAAAACAATAACAAAATAACCTTTTCTCAAATGCCAGCGCTGAGGCTCTTGACTTTTATTTCTTTGTTTAAAAAAAAAAGGGAGGCTTATTTATATATATATTTCTTGCCTGCTTGGTCTATCTTCTCCTACTTTTGTTGTCCAACAAATTCAGCAAGGACCTAAGCCAACAGCAGCTTTAGTTATGGCAGCTTAGCCACAGGGATTTGGAAGACTTTTTTATTTGGAGATAAAGGCGCATCCGAGTCCTTTGTCTCCCAGCTACTCGAGATGGTTTTGCAGCCAATGAAGCTTTGTTGTGGTTAATCTTTCTCTCTGCTTCATCCTGTCCTCTCCCACACCCATTCCCTCTTTTTTGCAACAAACACAACTTTTCTCCCTTTTAATTACGGCTTTTCCTCTGGGACCCAGTCACAACTGAGAGGAGAGCAGCAGCAACACAATTATACCTACGATGAGGAGAGAGAGCTCTTCGGGGAGGTGTTGTCTCTGTGTACGTGTGTGTTGGGGTGTGTCTGTGCGTGCATATATCATGGGCCTGTCTGTGTGTGTGTGTGTGTGTGTGTGTTTGCACATGTCAATCCACTCACAGGTTCATTTTTGTTGACATTTTGATTTCTGTTGTGTGTGGACCACCTATTGTGAGCTATGATCCTCTTAGCAGGCTTCTGCCAAAAGAGCTATATTTACTCTTACTGGTGATCACAGCACAAACATGATGAGAGTATGAGCTACCTTTCAGCCCCATGCCTCCTTCTATAACAGCAGAGGAGAAGCACAGCATGTGAGATGTATGGTAATGGATGTCACTTTGAGACAAAACCTATTTAGCATATTTGGAAAAAAAGGCAGCGCTGTGGTTTCTTCCAAAATCTGGAAGAAACCCAACCAGAATAAAGCAAACAAATAAGATTTTCTACAGGTATGAAAATGACAAGAACACCAATTTTCCAGCAATAAGATCATCGGTCTTTGTTCTGTACATTAGAAAAATCACAAAGCTCCCCAGAGACGAGGCTACCTTGAACAGTACAAAATGCACCATTACCACCGCATGACGAACAGACTAACAGTACGTTAAAACAGGCTAAATTCTTAGATGAAAAACCCTGTCACTGCTGTGTAATTAGACCACATCTTCATTACTGTCATACGCACTACTAGTGTGTGTGTGTGTGTGTGTGTGTGTGTGTGTGTGTGTGTGTGTGTGCGTGTGTGTGTGTGTGTGTGTGTGCGTGTGTGTGTGTGTGTGTCTGTGTGTGTGTGTGTGTGTGTGTGTCTGTGTGTGTGTGTGTGTGTGTGTGTGTGCGTGTGTGTGTGTGTGTGTGTGTGTGTGTGTGTGTGTGTGTGTGCGTGCGTGTGTGTGTGTGTGTGTGTGTGTGTGTGTGTACGACACTGTGCTCATAGTGTGTGTCTGAGTGCGTGCACAGAATACTTATGTGCTCGCCCCCAGCTTGGAGCTGTGCAGTGAATGTATATGTGCTTACTGCAGTCAAACTCTGGTTAGGAACGTTTGCCCTTGCTGCAGCTTTTGTACAGCACTAAACGTGTGTGATCGTGTGTGTGTGTGTTGTCTGTGTGTTGTTTGTCATGTGCATTTCTGTGCAGCACCAAAAGTACAAACATCAACTGTTTTGTCACCTGAATTTATGATTGATTGATTTTGGTTACATGTCCATTATCTATAAGCCGATAATTCACTGCATGCTTGCTCTACTGTGTATCTGTCACTAGCTGCAATTTGGTTTTAGGCAGAATGCATGATTGGGGAAGAAGTCTGAGAGGAGATGGAGCTCTCTCTGGCTAGACTCCAGTTCTGTCCATCCTATTTTAATTACCTATGGCACACACCCAGGGGAATATCTCCCATCCTCTCTCGCCTCTGTATCTCCTCTCCTCTCCTTTCTTCCTTCATCTCCCTCCTCTATCTCTCTGCCACTGTCTTCTCTTTTCATTTCATTTTGTCTTTCATTCACTATCACTATCTCCTTCTTCTTTCCACCTTTTTTTTCCTCCATGGCACATAACCTAAAAGGCAGCACTGCTGCGTCAAGTGCCTATGCAGAGGTAACCTTTGAATTAGCATATAAATGACCCTGTAGATTGAATAGTATTTTAGGATATTTAACAGCAAAAGACAGATTACCTCAACTCTGATTAGACCTGTTTCAGAGGAGACAGGCAGCCACTTGAGGGAATATCGCCTCCACCTCGATAAGATAAAGACTTGACACAGTGATTCCACTGCTGAGGAGGACATGATTGTATGTGTGTGTGTGTGTGTGTGTGTGTGTGTGTGTGTGTGTGTGTGTGTGTGTGTGTGTGTGTGTGTGTGTGTGTGTATGAGAGACTGTGTGTAATAGGTGTGGATGTTCAAAAACACATTTGCTCCTGCCTTTGTTTGTGTATGCGTGCATGTGATCAGGTCTGTTTACCTGAATAAATATCTGGGTGTACATCTCTCTTCACGTTCTTATTATGTGGTTATACCGGTACTGACACCTGTTATGAGAGATTTGTTATGAAACTAATAATTCTCTCCAGGAACCATTTTGAACTCACATTAAAACACTAAAGCTGGCAGTGCTGGCATATATTATTCAGAATATTACGGTTAAGTCTTAAGCAATGTGTGTGACATTTACAGACAGAGCTAATCTATTAAAATATACAATTACTTGGGGGGGGGGGGATACTGACCACTGGTTAATTTTCTTGTTTGTTATCTGGTAAAGATTAAGATAAGAAGATTGTTACCCTCCTCTGGGTCTGGGTGTGAATCTAAAGACAATAGATCTCCTCATGAATTCCAAAAATAAACAAATAAAAAAAGTGTGGGGGCTCCTTGTCTGCCTTGCCTGCCATGCCTATGGTTGTACTGCTGGGGGTGGCTTGGTGGGGGGCTGGTTGCGTGCCTCTGATGGCCTTCCCTGGCCCCGCACTTCATTGCTGTGAAGGGTCTTGGTGGTTGGTGTTGCATTGTAACATTTTGGTTGCAGTTAATCATTAAAGCACCTTTTTTGTATGATCTTTGTGCATTATTGTATAAGAATTGAAAAAAGATATATACGTACTGTATATATTGTTTTCATTGTTGCATTCTGTGGCCTAAGTTGGGGGTGGCAACTGTACTTTTGCCTTATAATCGTGTGTACGTCTGAATGGACCTGTAAATATAACATCTGTGTCTCATTATCTTCTAGTATGTGCCCTTATGATCTTGTGTGTGTGTGTGTTTGTGTGTGTGTGTGTGTGTGTGTGTGTGTGTGTGTGTGTGTGTGTGTGTGTGTGTGTGTGTGTGTGTGAGCTTGATTTTAGTATGTTTGCTTGTTATGTGTCTATAGGCTAGGCATTTGTTTGTATATAGACTTGCAATGTTAATTATTAAAAAAAAATAGAGATAAGAAGATTGTTACCACCCCGTTTTCTGCATGTTAATATGACCTACAGATCACAGCTAGTTAGCTTAGCTTAACACAAACAGAGGAAAACAGCTAGCCTCACTCAGTTGAAAATGAAATATCCGCTGACTGGGACATATGAAACTCTGCATAGAAAACCAAAAAGCGGCAGAGACTACAACAGACAGTCCAATACAACTCAGTTGTAACTTCTACTCTTCACTTTTCTGAAGAGATGCTTGTAGCTGTGTTTCTTTAGTCAGACAGAGCTATAGGAAAGTGGCTTCTTCCTTTTTCTTTGTGCTAAGATCATCTAAAAAGCCACATTGCCTTTTATAGCTAAAGCAAACGGGCGACTTACAAATTTGATCTAGGCTTCTTCTCTAACAGAAAGCAACAACAAAAACTGCATTTCATAAGAGTTGATTTGTTTCTTGAACAAGGAGTATCAGTGGCATAGTGAGAATGATTTCCCTTTGTTTTGGATGTTTCTTAGCGTCAACCTATGGGCAGCAAAAGCAAAAAGCCTCGGTGCCAATACACATGCAGGTTTCGAGGATGAGACTGCATAAAAACATAGCGGCCAGCTGCAGATAAGGGAGCATCCAAGAGGAAACTCCTGGTGTTTTGGAGCCAGGGAGAAATGGTCGCCCTTTAATTGTTCTATCTCTTCTGTCAGCACTAAAGAGTTTGCTGCTAGTGGGCCAACCATAGATCCTAAAATTTGAGATTCATCCTTTGTGAGTCTGAAGATCTATAGTTGAGTCATACATTCTTCAGTAGAGTGGGAATCAGATTCAGATTCAGATTCAGACAACTTTATTTATCCCAGAAGGGCAATTCAGTTTCACAGCCTACCAAGCCATTGAAAGGAGACCATCTGAATGCAAACAAGTGAGAACATTTCTCCATACAGTAGTTGCACTAGTGTCTAGAATCTCTTCACTAAAGTGAGTTAGAGAGTTTCCAGCTTGAAATTGAACTACAAAGTCAGCACATTCTTACACTTCCTTATACTTTCAACAGTCTATATTTATTTAATTTTTACAAAAAAAGAGATATGTTTTCACAACACAACAGTGTTCTTAGTGTTTTTGCACGGAATTTGTTACAATATTTGTCTGTCCTCCAGTTTATTTGATTGAAATGCATTCTAGTAAAGAAAAAGTTGTAGCTGGATGAACTCTGTTGGTAGAGTTGAAAGAATCAGAAATAGCGTTTGTGGGACTCATATCACCCTGTAACTCCTGTATTCTAAACTACTTTGTCTGAAAGCCTACGGCAGAGAAATTTCTTTATTCATAATACACACGCCCTCGTCTTGTTGATGGACAAACTGTGAGATTTATTTTGGAGTCAGATAACTTTTTCCTGAACTTTTACTGTGATGTTATCTTTAATCATTACACTGTAAGAAAAAAAACCTGAAAACCCCTCTCTGCTACATTTTGTTCAACCCTTTCCTTTTACAGTATAAATGTGTTATAAGTCTATTAATGAAGCTGTAGTGATGTAGGGTGGAGGACTGAAGTATGAAGGTGACCCACTTCTCCAAGTTTAGCCCTTGTCTGTGTTTCTACCCTCAGGCCTTCTGCTTTATTCCGGGCTTTAACCTGCATACTGTTCTCAAGGAGCAAGTGTGATGATAATGAGAAGAGGGTGCAACGGATTCTGTTGGTCTTCATGTTTATGTGTCTTTTTTTTTTACTTTTTTAACCAACCTGCCATATGATCTATGAAACAAAGTCTCAGAGCTTCTATTGGAGACACAACAGAAAAAAAAGGTGTTATCTTCATACGAGTACTTCTTATTTTTGTCAATAATTAAGTCTGTGCCGTCAATGCTGACCTTATGAATCTGGTTTAACTATAACTGACTCCAAATGGATAAAAGATGATCCCCCAGCCAGCTCAATCAGGCTTAAATATTACATATTAAAGGGTGACCCCACTGAAAAAATGCTCAGCACTCTTTTTAAGTGAATGTGGAATGAATGCACTGTTGGGTTTGAATAAATATTGTCCATTGTTGACCTATTGATTTCAAATGAGCTATAGTGTCTTGCCAGTGCGTTGATAAAATGTGAAGACAAAATCTTTGCAGTTCCCCCATCCCCCTCGATGCTGAGCCAGAGGGGACCCCCACCTCCCCGTCTATCTGCTCCATGTACATGTGAATGCACATACATTTGTGTTCATGTTTAATTGTATGCATCACTGTGTGTATATGTGTATGCTAACACATGTGTGCGCATGAATTCTATGTTTTAGAGGGCGAACCCGCCCTCCTCTCTTATACATCCACTGCAATACAACATCTCTGCCTCGCTTTGCTATTGGTTGCCACGGTAACAAAGGCATAGAGTGGAGTGGCTGCAGCAGCTAGAGAGCGAGCGAGAGACAGAGAGAGAGAAATAACACAGAGAAAGAGAGAGATGTTTTACTCTAGACCTAATCACAACACCACATTTAACAATGCATCAGAAAACACAGATGAGACAGAGCAAGTTGCAAAATGCCAACACGACGGAAAGATGTATTCAGATTTATCTGTCCAATTTCGGTCACCCATGCACAGGCACATATTTCGCAGGATTATTAATGTCTAGCTGTTGCTTTGTGCTGCACAGGTCATGGCTCAAGCAGCTCCACAACAGTGCGAGCAGCATTAATGACGTTGGGTTTGGTTTAGCTGCTAAGGCCTTTGGTATTTATTTCTCAGTGTTTCCTCATGTTCAGTTAATGCCCCTCTGTGCACAGGGAGGAGATCTTTATTCTGTCTGTGTTTAGCAGGAGGAAAGTGTATTGATCTTGCTCAGCGGCTTTACTAGTTTGGATGACTCCTGCAAATATGAACACTGAGGCTACTGAGGACAGGATCATGGGTAAATATTACATTGATAATGATTAGATATCTGTCATAGACTGTAGCTTGCTGATTCATATTCAGATTAGTTTTAGGAGGATAAAAAGAAAAAGTGGAGTTGTTGAGATACTTACATCTGTCTATCTGTCTGACCTTTGATACTGCCTAAAACTGGGTTTTACCAGGTATGCCAGTCAATGCACTGATCTCATACCATCATTTATCAACCCTAAAACAATTAACTGGTTTCGGGTAACTTTTCATGTGAAGAAAATAAATTACAGTGTTGGCAGAGAGTGTAATTTAATTAATTTAATTTCATAGGGATGATGCAATTAAACATAGTTCCAATACAAAGCATGAAACTTATGTGTTAGACACAAAGTTTAGCTTTAGCTAGTTTTCAACTTTTGTCCCTAGTTAGGTCTTTACAGTGTACATAAAAGATCAAGATGATCTATGATGTTGTCGGTTACAGTTCAACATGCTACCATTTTGTTACTGTCTTTTACCCTATATGGAAAGAGGTTCAGGGGCTAGATTGTTGTTGCTAGAGGATGAAGATTATTGTTAGTTAAAACTATTGACCGTAAAAAGATTGGCCAAAAGAAGTGCCACCACCTCCTGTTGTACAAAAGTCAAGCCAATGTACCCTCTTGACAGGCTGAGCTAGTCAATATGCCAGGGCTGAGGTAGACTGTGCCACAGTTTTGACGTCCAGCCCCCTTCTGCCAACCAAAACACACATTTAACTTACAGTTAAAATGGCATAGGCCTTTCAGTGTGGTGATGTCTACAGCAGAACAGATTAATGTGTGGGTCTGAAGCAGACAGGTATCTTCGTGAAGATTCCTCTTTCCGTTCCTCATCTCCGTATATCCGGTGCAGTACCAGAAGCTGCATTCTTCAACAGAGCAAGAAATGAACACTCTACATAAATCAGCATGATAAGACCATGTTTTTATAAAAATGTATTTGATTCATTTTATAGATCGACCCGTGTTCCATCTGTTAACATGGAGGAGGTGGATTCTATGACCTTTAAAGCAGCCAGTCAGTAGGGAGAGCTCCAAATGTTTTGCTTCACTTTTAAGGAGCAGTCATGTCGTCCATACTTGTAGACAGTCTATTGTCAAATCTAGCAAAAATTCAATATTAGTGTTTTCTCTCCAATAATTTGTATACTTTTTATCACACTGACATCAAGGTAATACTCTTTATCTGCTAAAACCCAAAACTAGGTATTTAAACTGGTATTTGGAAGGACAATGGTATCCGAACATCTTTAAGAAAGATGAGATGGATCTCAGTCACTTGCTGCTTATGAGGAAAGAACATATGGACGGACTGATAAGAGGTGTAAGCAGGTGATTCTGCTCCATCAGATGACCTGCTGATTTGTTAACGATGTGAGTGTTAGCAGGTGATTTGCTAATGGGCCGCTAGATTACAGCCTGCCTGTCCCCTTCATTACATGCATCCCATGATAGCCGTGTCAGTGTCATACCATTTGATCCTATCAAGCCAACACAATGTGACACAAAGAGCCTAACACCCCTCCCCTCTCCTCTCCTCTCCTCTCCTCTCCTCTCCTCTCCTCTCCTCTCCTCTCCTCTCCTCTCCTCTCCTCTCCTCTCCTCTCCTCTCCTCTCCTCTCCTCTCCTCCCCTCTTTCTTCTCCCTTGATTTCTTCATACTCATTCTGTCACCAGCAGGATGATTTTTATAGCTTGATGAGCTCCAAGTCTGAAGGCGGGTATCTCTTTTTTGTGTGTCTTTTATCCTTCATTTGTCTACAGGGAAAACTCAGAAGCTTTGATAATCAAACGTCATAGCGTTGCCCCCAAACCCCTTTATTTAGCCAAGCTTTAAAAATACTGTCTGTGCCTTGAGACTGACTAGCAGCAGTAGAGCTCTAACATATTAGCCTTGGCCGAGATCTGATGGTTTACCTTATAGATCAATAACCTTAATCAATACACACTCTAATGAGGAGGCTCCATCAATGATTGGCTGCAGGTATGTGGAGGGAATCTGTGTGAGAGAAACACAGAGTGAGGAAGGAAAATTAGGGATGCTAGGCTTTTAACCTGAGCTTTTTTTTGTTTTTTTGTTTTTGCAGTCTTATCGTGTGTAGTACTACATGTCTTAGCCAGAAGCTTCATTTATCGCAATTTTTCAGAACGCATATGGATATCTAGATATGCAGGCTTTTGTCTTTGGAATTGTACTCTAAATGTTTTAGGACAGCATTATGCTCCAAAACTAATTTATGCCATGTCTGTATGTCTGCACAATTTTTGAGACTGGGAAAATATGAATGAGAGGAGTTTCAGTGTTTCATGATGTAGTCATATGTAATGCAGTGTGTATACAGTATAAGCCAAAGGGACCATCTCAGCTCTGCAAAATGAACAAAAGTTCGCCCAATTGTGATTTGTCACATATAATTGTGTTTCTTTGTACTTTGGAACTACAGCTAGCATATGTGCTTTGGGTTTGCAGATAGGAAGTATAATGTAGGCATTGATCAGTTAGATCACTAGAGGGGTGGGGGTACCTAAGGAGTATGACTTAGGTACTTTTACAAAGGATGCAGCGGTGCATCCTTTGTGAAAGTCTTCTTTGCGTCAAAAACGTACAAAGGAGGCATAACATGCACCTGGAATACACAACACTTTAAGTATTGACAGAAATATAAGTTATCGTGATCAGTGACAGAGATAGTAAAATAAAGCATGTGTCCTAACAAAATAGTGATGTAGCTTTGGTTGACGTATCTGAAGACCTTAGGTTTCAACATGGATGTCTAATGACTTCAAATTCCTGTTGCCTTGACTCCTCTACTCATGTCCTTACCTCTGCAATCGCAGGTAGGAGGATCTTGCAAAGAGAGAGGGGTAGAAAGAAAACTCAGGATGAACAACCTGACCCTAACCCTCAATATGACCTACAAAAAAACAAAAAAAAAGACCATCAGCAATATGATTGTTTTTTCCTTGTTTTTTTAAGTTGTTCGTCTGGCCTTTTTGCCTTTATTAGATAATACAGCTGAAGATATACAGGAAATGTTAGGAGGTAAGAGTCGGGGATGCCATGCAGCAAAGGGTCGTAGTCGGATTCGAACCCATGGCGGATGCGATAAGGAGTTTAGCCTCCGTACATGATGCGGATGACAAAGCCACTAGCCTATCAGCACCTCAATTGTGTATTTCTACATAGTTATTTTAAGTGTCTGAAATCACTGCCACCGGGTAGATGTCACACAGGTCGATTAAAGGCATTCTGATGGATCAGCCTTTTTACTATTTCCAATTGATTGGAACTTGATTGATTGCCAAAATCAAGACAAACTTAAAGTTTCCCACAGCAGTATTAAAATGAGATGATTATGGACATCATCGAAGGCATGGATTTTAATTCAATTTTAAAGCAGTGTAATGGACGTGCCGTGTAATAAGGAGATGATGCTATTTAATGAAAATGCAAGTCCCATAAAATCTAAAACAATATTGTGTATGTGATGTGTTTACATATTTGATGAGTTAAGACTCAGAGGGCAAATTTTGGCACAAACTGTTAAACTAAGCACATGTGATAAAACTACCCCACAGCCATATGATGACTAATCTCACTACAACACATTTCATTTTATTCCCTCCATCCTTTCAGTCAAAATAGACAGACAGAATTTCATTTAAGCATCAAATTTGGACCCCTCTCATGAAATGGCAATAATGAAATGAGGCTGACCCTAAACCTTAATCAGTTCTAGTTCAGGGAATCCCAATGGAGAGTCAGATGGAGCAAACCCTCCTCCCCCCTCAGGGCTCCTCCAAAGCTACTGATGAGGAGGAGGCTTAGAGATGTCAAAACTGCAATCTTTAGGCTAGAATTTCATTTGAAGTGGCCCCTGTGTATAGTCTGCAGCCACCATCTCCTCACTGATGTCTTCAAACAGCCTGTCACTCAAATGTATGCACAGTCTGAAGTGTTGGCAACACAGCTGAATGTGCTCATGTATACAAAATATATGCATTTTACATGGATGCATTTGTGTACTTCAAATAGCAGTTGTCATCACCTTAGCAACAAACACATTTACCTCCCTACCTGCCGTTATATCAGTCGTGTGTTTTTTTCATCCTGGTACAGACAACAGAGAGAGAGAGAGAAATGAAGAGAGGAGGTGTTGGTGATGGAGGGGGAGAGATGGAGGATGAAAGGAAAAAGGCGAGAGTTAGAGGAAACGTGTTTTTCAGGTTGATTTGGTGGGATAAGATTTCATAATGCTTTTTTTTCCTAGCCTTTCTTTTTGTGTTTCATCAAAATCCACATTTTCCAGAGATTTAGCAGCGCCCTCAGCAACCCAAGACAAAACCGGAGTACTCCGCCCTTTCTGTTCCCCTCATTTGTCGTGTCTTTTCTTCCTCTTTCTTTGTTTCTCCTCTCCTTTTAAAGTATTCTCACATCAAAGACACAAGCTGTGCAGCTGAGCCACAGGCGTTTGGAGTAAATGCACAGAAAAGCTTCTACATTTAAACGTATGCTTGACGGTGTGGCTGACATAATTTATGACTGGTAGTAACTTATGTGAAGCAGTGTTGTTCCGCTGTCTCTGTTTAAAAGGTGAGGGAGATGTTGATGGCCTGTTTTTGACTGTTTGAACCCTTTTTGTGGGTTTTCAACTAAGCTAGTAACATGGCGATATGCGCAGCAAAGGTTGTGTGACTGTTATTCCTTCAGGATGTCTCTGAACCTTTTAGTTAGTATAAAACAGCCCATAGAGAACCAAATGTATGATTTTTGTTTAAAAAATGTGTTGAAATTAAAGCTTTGTCAATTTCAGCCAATTATTTGGAAGAAGGGCTAAACACACATTTTTGTCATAGGTCAACACTAAAATGAACAATTTATAAACATTACAAAGCAAAATTGTGTTCTGTGACAAGTTGAAGATGTAAAAGAAAAACATTTCAAAACAGTAGGCACATCCAAATCATTAAGTACTGGGTTTTGAACAAAAATAAAAGCAACAGGGGACACACTGAAGATGCAACTTTTTAGCCAGTGCAAAAATGGTTCAAACGTCCTTCTCTGGCATGAATGTTTAATGAACAATTTTGCCAAAATTTTTAAGGCAAATTATGTGTCATTCTGTATTCTAACATATACAAAATCTAATATTTCCTATGTAAATATGTTGTGGAGTAATGACATTCTTAAAAAATTTGTAAAATCAAACTCCCTCTTGGTTTGTTGTTATGAGCTTTGTGTTCACACTGAAAGGACGACTTTCTTCACTTTGTTTAAGTGTCTTCCAGATGTTCAGACAAGTTTCATACATGTTTTTTTGTGTGTGTGAACCCTTCTTTCTTTAACCATTAGCCCACCACGAGGGGGAAGAGAAGTGTCCATGAGGGGGCGGGGCCGTTTCTCTTCGCCCTCAGAGATGCTGTTTGAAGAGGCATAGTGGTGTAGCGAAATTGCAAGATTCCAACTGTAGGAGAAGCAATTAAAACAAGCAGAAAATAGTTAAAACACAAATTGACAGGTAAAAAAAAATAATTAGGCAAATAAACAGGTATCTGAAATAAAAAAATAACGATATCTGTACCCAATCAAAGGACCAGTAATGAAATCCCCCATCTCAAAGGGAAAACAATAACCAGAGTCTGCATAGAGATGTTAGAAAGAGAACAGGAAAGGCAGAGCCAGGACAAGAATACAGTTTAGGATAGTACTAGGGGACTGGACAAGAAATCATCCGCTTAAAGTCTAAAGGATATTTGTGTTTACACATGCACCCTTCCAGGGAAATGTTGGGAAATGTTCAGGGCAATGCTTGAGTGAAAGGGGCTTTACTAATATCCTGTAGTGAGTGATACATCTTTATTTTTTAATGTCTTGTATCATGTGGATGTTGGAGATTAGAGAGAACAATATCTGTGAAGTTACAACATTTGTGTATGATGCAACCAGATTTGTTATTAGAATTGTAATACTACTGTCTGAGCCCAGCCTTATTCAGTTATTTAAATGTGTGTGCTCACATCTTACACTGCATGACCCTTTTGTGGCCCAATTCCTTATTGAAGAGACAGATTTGTTCCTTTTCCCTTTTAATGATATAGAGCATTCATGACCTTTGACCTTAGTCCAGCTTTCCCAAGTCAGTCATCCTCATCCCTCCTTTTTTTTTATTCTCACTCTCTGATCTATAAAGAAGGGCTATCCGCTGTTTGTCTCTAATTAGCAGCAGTATAACCTCCATATGTCCACAAAGAAAGACTTCTAGAGAAAGAAACATTAACATCCCAAAGTGGCTTTGTAATCCTGGGAATGTTTTGTGTCTTGGTGTGTTTAATGTCTGTGAGCGTCTCCTTCAATTCACACTGCTTGACAATGAAGTGACATTTCTGACAATAGATCCCCCTTACATCACGAAGCAGACAAAAGACGCACATTAGCTCGCTGCTGGAGTCAGGTTGGTGGCGGCAGTCACCCTGCTGCACTTCTGACCCTTTGCTATCACACACACACGCACACGCACACACACACACACACACACACACACACACACACACACACACACACACACACACACAAACACGCACACACGCAAACACACAGACACCTACACACAGACCTGTTGAAAAAATCGATCAAATGTCAAAACATGCACACTCACACACTCAGAAAAATATTGAGTTCACATCAATAACATTTTTACCTTGCTCTCCTTTCTCTCTCTCTGTTAACAGTACATGTGTGTTGCTGCCATGGCGACCGTGGCTCCTCCCCTCACATTTCTTCTCCTGCTGCTTCAACTGGCTGATGGCTCTTTCCCAGAGGAACCTAGTCCTCTCAGCTACGTCCCCGTAGAGGGTATGTTTCTCCCTCCCGCTGTGTGTGTGTGTGTGTGTGTGTGTGTGTGTGTGTGTGTGTGTGTGTGTGTGTCTTTGTTCGTGTGACTGTAGACGAAGAATTGATGAATGGCTCCAAGGTGGATGTGGAAATCAGTGGTCAAGGGTCAGAGCCTTGGTGTGGAGTTGCTTTGAAGCCACCCAGGCATGCAGGAAAATAAAGAGACTTCACTCGGTCTCTCTGTGGCAGAATTCATAAATACAAGAAAGATATACAGAGAGAAAGAGATGATTTTTATGGGTGTTGAGAGGCTGAGGAAGATGAAAAAGAAGGAGACCATTGGATCGGAAGGGTTGATCCAGATGACGAGAAAGAGGGCTGAGGGGTTGAGGAGAGAAGGGGAGGAGACAGGTGAAGATGGATCGCTACGTCCTCTCTCTCCCTCCACTGCAGTCAAGGACAATAAGACGTTTTCCCAATCTGTCTCCTGATGCTGAGGGCTCCCTGTGGAGGTTGATGTCTACCTCTTTAAAACTTTCTCAGAGTCTGATGCTGCCACTTCCTCTCTCCACCTCATCTGTGCTCTCTCATTTAGCTGAAATGTGAAATTTAGGAAGGAGAAGGAGTGAAGGAATAAATAGTAATGACTGCACACAGGTTTTCTCATTATGAAGCTGCATGCATCAAAAAGTTTTTCTGTGGGTTGTAACTGCACTGGTGTTCATCTTTGTCCTTGTTTTTCAAAACAAAAACAGCAATATTAAGAGATGAAACTGTTAGAGGGAAGGTAAAAGAAGCTGTTTTATGTCCTGCTTAATTTCTATGGGTGAAATATGTGCAAAACAAATGTATGTTTTTTATTTGTGTTAGTTGTGCGGAGGTATCCAGTGTTCCTGGGCAGAGCTCATCGTTCAGCTCAGAGACAAGAGCTGCACATACAGACGGTCCTCCAAGTCAACCGCACGCTCTACATAGGAGCCAGGTAACCAACAGCAACCGCCTCCAACTGTGTCTTACCGACGCTCGTGCATTAATATCCTTTTGCTTTCATTTGATGCCACTGCTTCCATCTGCTGTCACTCTGCAGAGGACATTTTCAGTTTGTTCCAGGGAGGAGGAATTCAATCTTGTTGTTAAATGTCAAGCTAAAGCTCTTTGTTCACATCACTGTTACACATGAAATAAAAGATTATATTACACCTGCAAGCAGTGGTCCTCGAGCCAAATCTGGTACTCCACCATAAAAAGTCAGGTTCCTGATGAAAGCTGAGGTGCTGATTTAAAACATTAGCATCGAATCTCTTACTCTTTTTAACAAGGACAAGAAAAGGCTTATATAAATTCAAATAAATATGACCCAATAGCGTCTAAAACTGCACCCACATGCAGAAAGAGGCAGCCTGTGCTTCGTGATCAAAAGGCTTATAAATGTAGCAAATCAATAAAACCAATTTTAATTTAATCCACTTCTTTTGAACCAAACATTCCACATTTTAAACATAGTTTTTGATCCTGGCTTCAACCTGTTTGACCACAACCGATTTCAGTCTCAAAAAATACAAACAGGTGGCCATCATGCACTTAATGGTTTGTTGACAGCAACAACCAAACAACAGTACTTGCATTTCATTTTCTTTCATAAATGAGGCAGGCTGCAGTTTTGTTCACCACGAATATATTTAATTCAGATCTTTTTTTTGGCCAAATGAGTATTAACATAAGCTGCTGTGACTCTGTAAGCCCTCATTTACTAAATTACATCTGATGTCTGATAAATCCTAAAACAAGATTTTTTTATGAATCTGATTTATTCTGTGATGAATTTACCCCACTTGTAATATATATCTGCCTTTAAATGTAAAAATCTGTAAAACAAATGTGAACCCTTCCTTATACATAGTTTATATCATATTGGTTATGGATTGTTTCACATATCATATCATGTGTATTATATATTTGCACTGATTTGTTGCCTCTTTTGTAGAGATGATTTGTACAGAGTGGAGCTGGATAACATGGCAGGTGAAGAGATGTTCTACAGTAAGGTAACACTCATTCCCTTGTTCACACACAAAACCAAGCTTGCACTAATAACTGATAAAGTCCACACACACACATATAACAAGCTTTGGGACTGTGGTTCATTCTTTTTGCAGAAACGGACGTGGGAATCCAATAAGAATGATATTCGAGTGTGTCGGATGAAGGGCAAACATGAGGTACTGTGCTTGTACACAACATTCTGACTTTGAGATCCACTCTCATGCATCAACACAATCTACACTATCACACGCATGGACGGACACAACAGCTGTTACAGAAACCGTATTTCCTCGAGGTGCACCTGCATGCGGTATTTACACAAATTTGATCTTGTTGATACAGAATCAGCACATCACTTAATCACGCCAGAGCAGTGAAACGTTACCCAGCCCGAAAGATGTCTATGAAGCTTGAAAGCCATTTTTCTGCACACCTGCATCCTTCCTTTTTAAGTTCATTCATAGCATGCAGGGAAGACAAGAAAATAGAGAATTCATGTGTGCAAAAGGGGGTCGTTGCATGATGCATGTGATCTAATATACAAAAGAAAAAGATTATGGGAGGCTTGGTTGTCAGGATGTTTCCTTTAGATAACACCTTTATTGTATAAAGGTATGATTCATCATAATCAAGCAGTTTCTCTGACATCGTGTTCACAGCTGTGTTTCATGTTATTAATAACATCCAGTAAAGTAGGTAGTCTATTATATATTTATGATGTCACTACTTCTTGATGTATCAGCTACTAAAAAAGAAACAGACAGGGAAAACCCAAAGGGACATTTGGCCAAATGTCAAGAGACAACAACATAGTGATACGCGATAAGCTACCGTAAGACATTTGCTAATGTTAGCATTTAACCAATTCAAAGCTAACACTAGCTTGTTTAATGGTATTACATACAGTGATAAAACGTATTCCTATCCAACAGTATCTCAGCTAGAAATCTGATTATTGCTAATTATTGGAAAGCTTTTTTTTAGTCATTCCCTAGCTAAAATTTAAGTGACAACAGCAACATGAACTTTCTACTGGAAAAAACCTCACGCCTCTCCCTCTGCTACCGCGTATCACTCACCTTAGCCCACAAAATTATCCTCAAAACATGCAACCCAGCAAGCATTTATCTTTTTTTTTTGTTGAAATTAGGTGGTAGAAACTTAGACCTGTATCAACCTGTTTTCAACTGAATTTCAACGATGAAATCCCAGCTAGTGCTCATTGGGAGGCCAAACTGTTCCACTCAGCTAGTTATATTGGACTAAGAGGAGAGAAACACTGGCAGTCAATCAATAAACAGCCAAAAAAGTTAAAAAGTAGCAACTGGTGTGTGCCACAGCTGTTGACCTGACAGCACTGCCCGAGGTGAGGAGAGAGCGAGAGAGGAGAGAGAGCTGCTGACACAAGTCACTAAAGCCCCGTTTCCACCAAGCGGTACGGATTCAATTTGGTTCAGTACAGTACCCATTTATTGGCGTTTCCACCGTCAAAAGTTGGGAATGGTACCAAAATAAGGGATCCGTACCGTCCTCCTTTTTTGGTACCCTTCTGGGGTCCCTTGTTTACTGTGTCCCGTTCTTCTTCTTCGTTGAACTTAATTAATAGCAGGCTACACTGTGTCGGGCTGCAATGATGTCACACTATCACATAGCTGGTGGGCTATCTCCATCTGGCTTACCAAATAAGGGTACGGTTGGCTGTGGAAAAGCAAGCAAGTTCAGGGTTTACCGTACCGAACTGTACAAAACTGTAATGAACCAAACCGGACCGCTTGGTGGAAACGGGACTATAAAGACTGGATGGTGTTAGTTTTAACAGTCACTGTGTCACTGTGATTTGTTGGTTACATGCAAGTTAACAATTATTTTTTGTTGGATTCAGACCCGAGTTTTTTTTAAAAAGCTCACAAGAAACACTTTAATATAATATTGTTAATGATATGCAATGATCAGCATTTTTTTTTATTTGACTAAAACACTTGTGAAATACTGTAGCTACTCGAGTGTTTGTCTCTTAATTAGTAGATTTTTTACGTTTGTTTAACTTAGGCCCAACCCTGCTCGTGATGTCAGAAAAAAATGGCAGCAGTCTGCATTTTGGTGAATTTTCACAGGCAAAATTTGAATCTGGTTGTAGATCGTGGCAAAAGAAAAGGGGCAACAGGAAATATTACTGAGCAAACTTTGCAGAAAGATCGACACAGCCTCAGGAAGGAAACAGCAATAAGAATCAGCTGAGGATGAGAGTCATGCGGGTACAGTAGGTATAAGATGTGCGTGGGCAGAGGAAAACTGAAACAGTTATAGGACAGGGGAGCCATCAGGTACAGAGAAAGGGCTGACAGAACAACAAAAGAAAAAGATTTTTCCCTTTAAAGAAGATAGGTGAGAGACAGAAACATGAACAAATAAAAAAAAGTAATTAAAGCTGTGTTAAAAGAGCAACAAAGGCAGGAGGAGAGAGGATGACCTGAGTTGGAGATTCATGAGAGGAGAAAGAGGAACAGAAGATGAAAAGTGACAGAAGGTGGAAAATATTAGCTAAAGCATACATGCAGGCCAGTCTTGATGCTCATGTCTAAAGTATCATTGCTAAGTGTGAAGTATTACCCAATCATTTAAATTGGTAACAGTCAAAGAATACACCTTGTCACGTAGGCCTACATTAAGAAATATCTCAACTGAACTGATACAGCTGAACGGAATACATACAGTATTAA
This sequence comes from Tautogolabrus adspersus, assembly GCA_020745685.1. Classification (NCBI taxonomy): domain Eukaryota; kingdom Metazoa; phylum Chordata; class Actinopteri; order Labriformes; family Labridae; genus Tautogolabrus; species Tautogolabrus adspersus. The sequence continues at coordinate 14,523,180 of CM036544.1, forward strand.
AGACTTTAGGAATGAGCACATTAGGAGAAATACCCTTAAACTTTTCTGGTTAAGAGTTTAATAGAAAGTTTAGCACAAGTCTCTCCAACCTGCGGTAAATTTAGATGTAGTTAGCTGCCATTTAGCCTAGCTTAGCATAGACTGAAAACTGCTAACCAGGCTCCACATACCAGCAACTTTAAAACACATCATTAAATGTTAGAAGGTTTGAATTGTCTGTTTAATACATTTAGAAAGAAATAATACAATGCTGGTTATTCCAGATTATTTTTTGCTATTTTGTTTGGAAGTCGCTCTTTGCTTGGCAACAGGCAAATTTTTATTAATAAGCTTTAGAGGTGATGCTTTTGAGATTTCGTGACCTTTGCAATTTGCAAGGCTAGATGTTTCTCAAGTATTTAGCTTCAACAACATATTGAAAGTACATTACTAAGATTGGATGTCCTCATATCTAACTCTAGCTGTTAGCATGTGAGCTCAAGGAATGCTATTCCTTTACTTCCACCTCTGCTTTTCCTGCTATGACATGGGAGAAATGAAGGTATAAAAGGTTTACAAATTAGCTAGCTATATAGCATAATATTATCACTAGACAAACATTTAAAAAAAGTTATTGGCTGGAATAATTGCTTTTATTAGCCTCTGCAGTTATAAAAGTAAACTGCAATCACTCTGAAGAAGGCCCATTTATATTAGCTCCTGATGAACTTCCTAAGGTTTATACAAGTGCTGGCAGTTATTTTTTTCCATCTTTGCAACTTTTTGTAATCAGACAAGTGCCATCATGTTTCAGATGAAGTGGTAGGAAACAGCTTTAAATTATAACTCAACCAGCAGCCCCCAGTTTGAAGGCGGCTCAAAAGTCCCTGTCCTGTTGTTTCTCCAGATGAAGTGTGTTTGAGGGTATTATTTCCTCTAAGGATTGTTGCAAGCTGCATTTCTCATACCACACACAGGGAGTCTTCTCGCTCTGACTCGTAGTATTCGGCTTTGCTTCATAACTGTCTCTTTCAAGTTGTCCTGGATTGTGTGATTTCCCCTCCTCTTAAATCTTTTCCTTTTGTCTTTTTTTTTACAACAGGGAGAGTGCCGTAATTTCATCAAGGTTCTTCTCAGGCAGCATGATGGCCTGTTTGTATGTGGAACAAACGCATTCAACCCACTGTGTGCCAACTACACTGTTAGTATCCATCTATCTGTCAGCCCATCTTTCTCTGTGTAGCTGCCAGTTTGTTTGTCTTAATAATTGTTTCCTGTGGCAGAGAGACACCCTTGAATTGGTGGGAGAGCCTGTGAGTGGGATGGCCCGGTGCCCATATGATCCACGACATGCCAACGTGGCTTTATTTGCAGGTAGCATCATGTGTTTGTGCTCTAAAGATGAAGAATTCACTGTATCTAGCAGACATCAGACTCAGTTTTCAGCTCTAGACATTGAAGCGTCTGTGCCCTTGTGTTTACGTTTGCAAATGATTTATAGTCAGACCTCTCGACGCATTGCTTGTTTGGTTTTAATCTTCCTGACCTTGTGCTATCTCCCCATCTGTATCTTCCCCTTCCTCTTAATCTCCTCCTTTCCTCTCACTGCGCTTCTCTCAGATGGAAGTCTCTTTACGGGCACTGTGACAGACTTCCTGGCCATAGATGCTGTGATCTATCGCAGCCTTGGCGACAGCCCCGCCCTCCGCACGGTCAAACACGACTCCAAATGGTTCAGAGGTACTTTTCCAAAACGATGCATTAATGAACCTGAAGAGCTGGACAACTTAATGACTTTTTTTGTGTTTGTTCTTTTTGGCTTATTTGTGAATAATAAGACTGTGGAGGCTAAATAATATTAATAAGCTACATTAAGGGAAGCTGAACTTGAGGAGGTCTATATTTAATAGATTCATTGTAAGTGGAACACGTTCACACAGAGTGATGTATTGAGGTTAATCAGACTCTGTAGTTTCAGGTGTTCACAAGTCTCCAATTAAAAAGTTGAGTCTGTTTACATGGAGGAAGAAACAAGCAGGCTGGAACAAAGCTTTAACAACTCTGGATGAATAAATGTTAAATAATGTGTATCCTCTTGTCCATGATGATAAACAAGACGTCAATATTTCATGAGCAATGCTGGTGGACAGCAGCACTTTATGTTGGTGTGACTGTTATTACAGCACCATGTCAGAAAATGTGGAGGTTCGTTTGGCCTCAGGCGCTGCAACACTGTTGTCCAGTAAGTGTGATCGTGTGTGACTAATAGTGTCTTCTCTCATTTGACTTTTTTTCAGAGCCCTACTTTGTGAGCTCCATGGAGTGGGGGCCTCATATTTATTTCTTCTTCAGAGAGATGGCTATGGAGTTTCATCATCTAGAGAAGGTGCTCTCACACACTATCTGTTTTCTACTTTCTTTTAATGAGCAGGATGTTCTTTTTTATGCAGTTCAAATTTATTGAGCATATGCATATTTCTAAGGCATTTTAAAACCAAAAACCAGAAAAAATAAATATGCACAATTTAGGCATGTGAATGCTCTTTTAACAAAACGATTGACCATAAACAGTTCAGAAACAAAAACTTTCGTTAAAATGTCTGGGCGAAGATAAAAAGTGGTATTGAATCATATTAAAAATAATTATTGGGATAAATTAGAACATTACAATGAAAAAATGATCTTTATCTCTTTCTTTATTCCTCTCTATTCTTTAGCCGCTCCATTTGACTTGACGTTGCTTGTTTTATTCCAGGTGATGGTTTCCCGTGTGGCTCGTGTGTGTAAGGCAGACCTTGGTGGCTCTCAGCGCGTCCTGGAGAAACAGTGGACTACATTCCTGAAGGCGCGGCTCAACTGCTCTGTCCCCGGAGATTCACACTTTTACTTCAACCTCTTACACGCCACCAGCGGGATCATTCACATGCAAGGACGAGACGTCATCCTTGGTCTTTTCTCGACGCCACCAAACAGGTACTGAGCGGCACAGAAAAAAGAACACGAAATGCACAAATTAATTTTTTCTCATGAATGCTGTGTTGTTCTTCGTCTTTGGCAGCATCCCTGGCTCTGCAGTGTGTGTGTTTGACATGCAGCAGCTCGCTCATGTGTTTGAGGGCAGGTTTAAAGAGCAGAAATCCCCTGAGTCTATTTGGACTCCTGTGCCGGACGAAGCAGTGCCTAAACCCAGGTATTGTTATTAAAAAGTGATGTAAGCAGAACTTGAATACTGCAGCGCTGCTGTCCTGAGCATCTGTCTCATATATAGTCTACTTTCTCCTCTGCTCTAAGCTCCATTTTAGTCACATTGCAACTTCACAACCATTCAGCAAATATTCTAAAACAACCTCCAGCAGCTTCTTTCTTTCTCTCTCTGTCTTTTTTCTTTTTATTTATTATCCTCGTTCTTGTTTTTATCTTCCTATCTCCATCTGCAGACCAGGAGGATGTGCAGTACAGGGGTCCAGATTTAGCTCCTCTAACACGCTGCCAGATGAGGTGCTGAACTTTGTGAAGACCCACCCGCTAATGGATGAGACCGTTCCACTGCTGGGGCACAGACCCTGGGTGGTCAAGACTATGGGACGGTACACATACGGACTCAATTGTTTTTTATAGCACCCATGCAGAACATTTTATGGCATGAAAATGAGAAGCTTAGATCTGAACATATGAATAATAGCCTGTAGGTAAGAAAGGCTTTTATTGATCTACTTGAAAAAAAGGGGTTATCTAATGTACATATCTGTCTCTAGGTATCAGCTGACAACCATGGTGGTGGACACAGAAGCTGGTCCACATAAGAACCGTACAGTTTTGTTCTTGGGCTCCACCAGAGGAACAATCCTCAAGTTTCTGATGGTTCCCAGTGGAGATTCTGTCTCCCACAGCAGCGTGTTTCTGGAGGAGGTGGAAGGATTCAACCCAGAGAAGTGAGTAGGAGTT